>CM077464.1:26719477-26888393 GCA_039654755.1 Calcarius lapponicus
GCCTAACTGAAGAACAGCCTCAAACATTGGTCTTTTGGTAAAGTTTTAAAAACAGCAATTTAACACAGTTACAATGCAAACAATTTCTTAAATCTCCATAATTTTCTGTCATTTCTCTGAGTTCAGTGAATGCACATAAAGTGCTTGCACCCAGATCAGTGGCATGCCAGAAATGAAGCATCTCCAGTCCTATTTGGGCCAAGTCCCCTGTCCACCTTTCCTTGGGAATGCCAGTCTGAAGGTATTTCCCTAAAACTCTCACTTCTGCCTTCAAGTCGTCTTTTCCAACTAACCTAATACAGTGAGGAGAAGGGGGGGTTTCTCTCCCTTATAAAGAAATAAAACCTCTCAAACCTCTACTAAATAATGTTCCAAAGATCATCTTCACATTTTACCAAACAAGTGGCTATGAAAAAGCAATGTTATCCACACACTCTATTCCCCCAGAGCTCCCCGCTTGCATCTTCCTGTTGGCTGGGTGTACCCATGCTCAGCCACAGCCACACCACAACCTATTCTCCAAAGGTATGGTCCAGAATATTTATCCCTAAGTGTGTCATTCATAGAAAACTTTTAGATTCCTTGTCAGTCTCCCTTAAGGTTAAAAGATATTTGGCTGTATGGAATGGATGAGGTGAAAAAGGACATCCAAGATGTCTCAGATCGTTGGAGATAGGGAAGATATTGGCACGTTCCCAATTTAAAAAGTCTCTTACAGGGATAAGAGACTCTTTTCCTCCTGAGACCGTCCAGGTGCTCTATCAGTGATGCAGCCAAAAAAGCATCACAATTTAAATTCAACCTGTGAGTGAGAGTAGCAGGACCATGGCAAGGTGAAGGGATTGACACCTGTTTTGGGGTGAAAAATGCCATGTGGTGTGTCTGTGTCCACATGGAGAAGGGCTGTGGTTTCTGAAGCTTCAGGTGGGCACCCAGAGGCAGTATGACTTGCACTAGAAAAGATTTTGATGTGTTGTAATTTGGTTGCCTTCAGCATGGAAATCCTTGTTATGGTGGTTCTGTATTTTCATTTGAAGGTGCATTAAACCATTTTATTTTTAAGATCTATCAGATAAATGGTAGAACATACCTTTGAGCAAGCTGGTAATGCATGCTTTAGGTTACTTTATCTCTGGGAATGGGCCAAAGTGGTTTCTGTCTGTGTGCGTGTGCCTGTGTAATTAGCCCGCAAAATCAGACTCAGATAAAAATAACCAAGCAATGAATGTAAATAATCAGGGCCATGATACACATCACTCCCAAAACGTGATTCCCATGCACTGAGAAAATAGGGACTGTAAAAAGTTAAAGAAATCTCAACTTTCATTTTAATCCTTGGAAAACACTCTGGGGGAACATAGATTCTCCCTCACTTCAGTACCTTTCTTAAAAGGGCAGCAAAGCAGAAAAGCTGGAGCAATTTTCATGCACAAGGAAGTGCCTAGGACACAAAAGCCAGAGGCAGAGTCTAGGCAGATGTTGAGAAGGGAGGCCATGGGTTGCAGAAGTTGCAGGTTTGGAAGCTTCTTCTTGCCATGGAGGACCCCAGAGGGCATGTGGCAGATCACACCTCCTATCCCAGGCTCACCAGCAAAGAGCTCAAGTAAAGCCAAGCTCGGGTCATCTGCTGACAAAGAAAACTTTTCTATCCAACCTGTCTGGACTGCACAGCTGAGTCTGGGCACACTCAGGCATTTGGCCATCCCTCCCAAGCACTCGAGGGACATCTTTGCCCCATGGGCAGCATCAGGGCTTGCACCTCAAGCCTACAACATGTGGACATTCCTTCCTGCAACCGGGCAGTGTTGTGCATGCAGAGCAGCCTCTAGGAACCTCCACCCAACATTTTTTTTCCTTCCCTGCAACATGGCATGGCTGTGGCCAGAGGTGCCTCCACAGTGTTGATAGAAGGCTTGTGGAAACAGGTCTTCAGCCATCCCGCTCTTTTGTCACCTCACAGGATCCAGGACACACTGTGGCAATGCAGACTCCTGCTGCCACCATAACCCCTGCAGCAACTGGAGTTGTACTGCCATTTGTAATGATGGAAAAATTCAAGGGAGAACCCTGGAGGGCAGCCTCCTAAGATACTTTCTGCAGATACTTCCCTGGGATGAGGTCAGAGGAGCTGTAAGCCGCCACTGTTGGCACACCTGGGCAATGTCACATGCTGTAGGGAGATGCAAGGGAATGGAAATACATGGAAACATGATGCTATCAGAAAGAACTATAGCTGTAAAATTTAATGGTGTGATTTGTGAAGCTGACAACACCCACCATAAGTTACAAAATAAAACAGAAATGTGTGGAAACTGTAAATCTTTCTGAGCACAATTAGTGTAAACCCTTGTTAAGTTTTATCACAAAGAAGGACAAATATCATAGAAATTCCAAATATTGTTTTACTGTTCTTAGCCTTGTCTCTTCTCCAAACAGTAGTACCTGGAGCCCACCAGAGAAAGGACACTATCTTTCCTCACTGCTTCTCACTTCACTATTTTTATCCTCTTCACCTTGTTCTGCACAGGGAGGTAACCCTTCTTTTTGA
The DNA here is from genome assembly GCA_039654755.1 of Calcarius lapponicus. Lineage (NCBI taxonomy): Eukaryota > Metazoa > Chordata > Aves > Passeriformes > Fringillidae > Calcarius > Calcarius lapponicus. The sequence continues at coordinate 26,722,026 of CM077464.1, forward strand.
ATCCCAAGAGGAAAGGCACAAACACTTTCAAGACAAATAACTGTTAATACAGTAAGAGGTAGGAGACAGGGAGTTATAAAACCCAATGCCTTATCCTGTGATGGGGAGCCTACGATGGTGAGATGGGCTCTGGTGAGCGTGTGCAGCTCTATGTTTCCATGTACTTTGACACTGCCCAGCTTGTGGCACAGGTTCATTTGCCTGTCATGGGAAGAGAGGCTGAGTTCCAGACCAACTTGGGTGAATCCCTGACCAAGCTGGTTTCTACTTATCCTGTGTTTCTACAGCAGAGTGAGTGATTGCTGACATCAGGAACCTCAGAGAAGACGCAGCAGAGCAGCCCTGTTCTGCTGACTGGAGAAAGTGCCAACAACAGAGAGGCTGACCTGGCCTTTCCAAGTAAACATCTCCATTACCTCCTGTGGGTCACAGCCCATGTGACACAGGCTAGCAGGGTACAGCAGATCTTGTGGGAGGATGGGACTGTGCATGGCCTATGGGCTATTCAAAGGTTGCTTCAGCCCAGAGAGTGGATGGGAATAGTGCTGACATCCTCTTGCATCATTTGGCCTGTAACAGCCTGCCTGAACATAATTTTCCTATAGGAGAAGAATAAATAGATGGTACTACTTAAAAACATCCCAGAATTTTGAAAGACATTTAGTTCCAGGCTTTGAAACACAATCCACTAAATCTACCATTTTCCACTGGAATGACACTGGGCCAGTCCAGTAGTTCTTGAGGTTTACACTCAGCTATAGTTTTGCTTGGAATGTGAACATCACTAATAATAGAATGGACATGCCCAGCTAATTTTTGAAAGGCAGAAAATTGCTTGGTTTTCCCTCTAATGAATAGCTCTGAGTTCCTGTACTGAAGGGGAAGACAGGTTGTAAAAAAGAAATTAGTTCTCTTCCTCCTTTTCTCCCTGCTATCTCCAACATTCTCACTCCCCAGTGCCAACAGCATGTCACAGCATTTTTATACTCAGTCACCTGCTTCAGGAAGGAGACATATTTTGAAGCAGCCACAGCATGTCCCACTGCTCAGCTATGTACACCTTCATTAATGAGGTGTGACAAGGGATGTGGATTTGTATCCTGACATAAACGTGTTGAGGTCTCCATGTGTACTTAACGCTTACCATCCACTTACCACCCATTCAGGTCAGCAGGGTATGGAGGCATTTGATTGCCAGTATGACCAGCACTGCCAGGCAATGCTGAAGCACTTCTGATCACTTGTTTGCAGAGCCCTGTGCTCAGGACCCCAGGCAGGGCCATGGAGCAGCAGCCCCCTGTGTGCAGGGTGATGGGATGTGCTGCATGTGCAATGTTGAGTGCTCTGCAGCCACAGACACAGTGCACTCCAGGCTGTGGGACAGTGGGGCACAGGAGCTGCTGGCCAGGGAGGATCTCTCACGAGTGGGTGCCTGAACAGCACCCCTGGGCTCACACCCCAACACGTCACTGAGTGCCCATGAGAGAGCAGCTTGCCAACTTCTCTCACCATCAGGTGTTCTGTTGGCATGCAACACAGTGATGCTAACTAAGCCAAGGTTTCAGCATGGCTGTTTATGGACACGTTTTATCTCAGGTTCTTAGGTTATTATTGGTGTCACTAGATTTGCTGACTATAGATAGTTCAAGAAGCTTTATTGATTTAATAATTGCTATTGACCATTTTAAATGCTAAATATGATCAAGGTTTAATATCAGAATGATGACAGAGATGTGTTATTGTTCAGTGCCTTGTAATTTAAGTAGCAAGATTTCATCTGCCCATCTTATGAGTATTTTTGAAATAGAAATATTAACAGAAAGCTAAGTACTCTCAAATGCAACAGATTTACCCAAAATATTTATGTACAATTTACACTTAATTTCACAGTAAACTGCAAGCTGACTCCAAATCAATGATCTGATTTGTTTTCTACCTGTGTTTGCAGATGCCATATGAGCTAGTGGCTAAAGGAGACAAGGATGTATTAATGACATTTTACAAGTCCCTGGTGAGAATTTATCTCAAATGCTGTGTATCACTTTGATGTTCCCCTTTCATGAAGGAACTTGAATTGGTGCCCACAACCAAGCAGTTAGAATCAGTGACCCTGGAATCATCTTTCCAGTCCTGTTGTCCTGTGTGCCAACTGGCATGTGAGAATGAGCTGAATTGATTTATTTTTCACAACTATTCAAATAATTGCAAGAGCACAACCTCACTTCAAAGCATACGCTAGATTTAGCTGCAACTATAGGGCATCTCATTTGGGTTGAAATTACTGACTGGGATGTAGACAAGGACACAGCTGTGTTTCTGGCATCTGACATGCTGGCATTTGAAAATGCATTGCACTTGCGTCTTGGTGAGGTGATTTCTCAGTTCCACTGAATCACGGGTAGTTTTACCACTAGTTTTAATGTAAGATCATCATTTCTAGAATTAGCTGGAATCAGTGCTATTATCCGTATTTACAATGACACTGTTGAGATCAGAATCTGGTCCTTGTTTTCCTTTTTGATGAACTAATATACTTAGAAGCAGAATCTTAAATTCCTCTAAAAGTTTGTAGAATTCACATCTCCAGGCCCTTACATAACACCAAATTCTCTGTTAAGCATCCCAGCTCTTCCAATGAAGATTTCACTTCCAAGCCTTCTGCTCGAGATCTTTCCCTGAAAGGTTTATTTCCATTCCATTCACGATGGAGTGCATGGAGTGACCCAGGGTGGAGTAAGCTGCCCTGTGCTGTCTGTTCTGTGGTAACCTCCATCCCTGCATATCAAAGGTACTGGTTCCTGTCAGCATGCTGAGGGAAGCAGCAGCTTTTGCAAAGCAGCTACTGAGAGGCAGCTTGCCAGGAGGGATGCAAGGCATGGAAGACACAGGCTCCCAAGGACGCCAGAAGTGTAGGACCCAAAATAACCACCTGGAGTTGGTTATGCCTGTGTCTGCCCTTGCTGGTTTTACTCTTTCAAGGCCTCTTGGGCACGAGGGGTGTTCCTAGCATATAACCCTAAGCATCCCACCTAGTGACCAATGTGTGGTGGCAGCTATCATGTGTGACACATTTTGGCAATGTGTCCCCAGAGCACCTGCAGCAGGCAGCCTTCCCTCCTGGGGCACCATGCAGCAGAGCTGCCTGCCTTGCTTCACCCCTTGCACTGCGTGCCCTGGATTGCTCTGCACGTACCCACGCACACACACGTCCCTTCTCCCCTTTCACCTCCTCCCCTCGGGTCCAAATGGATCCATGAGTCACTGAGGGAAGTGCACCTGATGACCTCACAGCCATAGAACCAAACATGAAGCATCAAAAAGCAACCTCATGTGGGAGCTGGGGACCAAGAGAGCTAAAGCTCAACTGGTCAGATGTTCATATCTGGGGTTTTGTCACTTTCACAGCATTTTCCAAGCAATAGCAGTTCTTTGCTGGAAGAGTTTGACAGATATTCAGACTTTAATGAGGTACATAAAAATTTTCATCTGGGACATTATGTGATATGTGTGACTGAACAAAATGTAAATAACTGAATTGAAAAGGTTATTTAAAGCTTAAAGGTTGCTTTTAATCCGGCATTGATTGGAATAGAGAAGTTTAATATGACCATAAAGCAGAAGTGTGATCTTTTGCTGTTGGTGCTGTTTGTGCATCATTAAAAGGGATGGAGAAAGTCATTAGGGAAAAATTAAATTGTCATAAATACCAGCAATATTTCAGTGTCCATGTGAGGATGCATGTTGGTGTATTTAAATTGGTCAAGATTTTCTTCAATGTTTTCTGAGGCAGGAAAAGCATTTCTTTTCATTTATATGACTTTTAAAGTAATGCTAGAAATTATTTTCAATAACACAAATACTACCCTGAATAGGAGCAGAGCTCTTGTGGTGCATTTGAGGGCAGTAAATCCTATTTTCTACCAAGATTAACAGGTTTTGCAGGCTGAACGTGCCTGAAGGCAGCTGTACTCTACACACCCAATTTTTTACAAAACACAGCAGGACAGGTTCATGTCTGGTATAATCCCTTTGCCTCCAGAACATTTCAGTCTTGGCAAATTGGTCTTAGAAGCAAGCATATGCTCCAGGTTTCCAGTCAGGGCCAGTTTTTCTTCTATTCCCCCTAGACCAGCTCTGCTTCCTGGGCTTGGACCTTTTCTTCACAGGGGCAGGACACTACAAGGTCAGCTCTGTGCTGTCCAAGCAAGAAAAATAATACTGATCTTCTTTCAGTGGAGAAATGGTGCAAAAATCAGAGACTGGCAGGATATCATGGTACAGACCTCATTCATAGGCCCTGTATGGAAGTGGTTTGGGCTCCAATCTCACCAAACAATCCTTTTCCTTCCTTGGAAAGTCCTCGGAGATCCAACATCTCTCCACTCGTGCAGGTGATCTCTTGTGCATCACAGGATGGTGTGAGCCAGACCAGGAGCTTCGCACTACTTTAATGTGGTGGCCTCAGGTTTGGATTCAGTTTGGGATTTGGAGCAATAGCTATCAGCTATCAGCTATCCACATAAAAAGGTTTGCTGCTGTTTCCCTGGGTTGCAGCAGCCATCGTCCGTGGCTATGCATCCACCTCACTACTGCTACACCCATGCAAACTGTGCCTCACTACGGGAAACGAGCTGATCCAGTTCAAATTCTCCTCTCTCCCTGTCAACACACAGAAATGAAGATAGAAACTGCTGCCTCCGTGTTGCTCAACACGCCGGGCATTTGAAAGGGCTTTTAGGTGAATGTGGAGCCGAAGTGTCTGTCTCCTCCCACTCTCCTTTTGCCAAAGAGGTAAGAGGGGAAAAAACCCTATAAATATAATCTCTGTCATTGTTCTCTGATTTCAGTGGGTTGCTGGCAGTGTGTGTGTTCTGCAGAGTTTTCTGCAATAAAGCACCTCCCTATTTTGGAGGGGAAGAAGTTATTTTCTGCGTATGCAATTGACTCAGAGACTTGTTTGTCCTGCAGGAAGAGTTGCAGGATTAACTTTGAATACTTTGATATTCAGTGATAAAAAGGACACACCAACACGAGGATTTGGGGAGGCTCAGTCTGTCCTTCCTTCTTGCTTTTTACACACCTAGAAGATGGGCATGAATGACAGATTGCAGCTTCAGTCCTGGAAACTGTCTCTTGAGGCTTAATCCAAAGAGCAACAATGACATCATGAAAGCTGGTCCTGCTCCACTGAAAAACCAAGCAGCTGGCTGCAGGTGTGACTGCAGTCAGACTCTAATGGCCACATTCACAGCAGAGAGAGGCTTCAGTGTGGTCAGCTGGAGCTGCCAAAGACAGAAGCACACTGTAAAGCCGTGTCCTTCTCCAAGGCAGCAGCTCACCCTCCTGTACCGGTGCATGATTCAGAAATGAGGCAGTGATTTGGACAGTGCACATGTCTCTCTTTGGAAGGAAGAGGAAATGCTGACAGCATCAGCCCAGAATTCTCTCAGAAAAGACCCAAACACCAGAGTTTCCTCAACATGAGAAGATTTATAACTCAAACCCAGTGTAAGCTCTCCAGAGCATCTAAAGCATCTCAGGAGAATATCACCTGAACACTAATTAAACTCCATAGTGTGCTAACTTGGATTTTATCCCATCCTCCATTTTGTAACCTATAAGTACTTCATTCTGCACACATTCAGAAATCACAGATCAAAGCTGTGTTTCTCAGACTGCCCAGCAGCAAACCAAATCTTTTTGGGAGGGATGATAAAGAGATGGAGTTGTAATGGGGCAAAGGACCCAATGGCACAGGGTGCATTTCTTTCACTCAAGAAGCTGATAAAAACATTTGACTCTAAGTCTTATTCACAATGTCAGTTCTGATACAAATAAGTTAATTACAAGAGAAAGTATTTCACAGTGGAACCAGAGAAAGAAACAAATCTGAAAGGCAGCTGTTGTTCTGCAAGATCAGTGTGATTGCTACAGAATTTCTTCTCTAAACCTTCCAGTAGAAAATCCACACCTACACACATGTTTGGCATGAAACACTCCTGTGAAAGCATTACCTCTGTAGAGGAGAAGAGGTAGGTATGACTTTCTCTTTCAGAGTCTCAAACAAAGAACAATATATACCAATCACAGAACCCTTAGTTAATTCTGTCAGCTTGGCTTTTGAAGTTAAATACCTTACACCCCATCCTTGGGAAGCATGTTTCTGTTCTTCAAGTCACTGGAAGAAGATAATTTTCCACCAGCTACCAAATCTGTGGAAAATATAGAACTCATCATATCTCAAAATGAGTTTCATTTCAAGGAAAGTAATCAGTGCAATTCCAAAAAATTAAAAAGCAAATCCTGAAGTTTTTTTATAAGTTGCATTAGACGTAGTTAAGAGGCTAATGGTATAATTATGTACCCCAAATTAGGTATGCTGCAGCATCTTACATTTCTTGAGCAGACTGGGGTTCCTACCCCTCTGCAAGGTCCCCGCAGCTGTCACATGAGAAGGACTGAGTGTCACAAATCTAAGGCTGCTGTGCTGTCCTTCCAAGGTCCTGTGGCACCAGCAGGTCTTTATAGGCAATGGGAAACCAAATGTCTTTAGCTAAACTTCGGTGACATCAGCAGGGTTTACCTGTCTCACTTTAGAATATAAAACATTTTCAATGACCTTGCACTGACAGAAAACTGCCACATTACTTTAGACTCTAGTTTGAGTTGCATCATTCCCACAGCATCAATGCAATATCAGCAGCTTACAGTGCAGGATGGCTCATCCTGGGTTTGGACATATTTAGAGGCCTCTCCTGCTGAGGGCTGTGTTCCTCCAAAGGAGAACTTTGCATTTGCCTTCAAAATACAAATTACATTGGGAAAAAAGAAGGAATGGCATCTGATTTATAAAATTGTGGACCAATTAGAGTGGGCAATATTTTTTCACTAGGACTCTGCTAGATGAAAAATGCATATTTGTCAACACTAAAACTTTCCAGGAATGTCCCACTTCACCAACTTATTTTCACATATAAAACTGAGGAGAAATTCCCTCAAAATTAAAATCTTTTGTTCTAATATTTTCAAAAATAAAAACTTGATGTTTCTTCACAAAAACAACTTTTTGTTTTGAGATGCATTTCAGCTTACTTTGAAATAAAATTGAAAACATTTTTTAAAATCTCAGTTTCAAAATAAAACAGTTCATTTGGGGATCAAACAGAATATTTCATTTAAGTGGTCAGAAAGGCTTTTTATTCTTTGGAGCTGATGATGAATCAGAAAAATTCTTTCTTTCCATGACTCCGGTATATGCTGTTTTGAAGCTGCTTTGATATCTGATATTTATTACCTTAATCTCATTTGTGCCTTAGCATTACTGGCTGTAATGGCTCCATGCTTGCCTGATGTTAGATGTTTAAATGCTGTGGCCCTGAACAGTGCTGGAATGGAAGACCACTTAGGGATCATGAGTACTGTTGACATAAACCAAGCAATTATGATGGGACTGTTGACCTGGTAGATCCTATTGATCACTGAGAGACAAATAAATAACATGTCCAAGTTGCATAAATTTATGTCCAAATAACATGGACATAAATAGAGGGTATAAAAACAGTGAATTTTTATTATAGAAGAATTTGAATGTATGAGAAAACTCAACTCAAAAGAAATTGAGATCTCATGGCATTCAGATTTACTTTGAATCTTTTTTTAAATTGGATCTGAGAGCTGATTAAGAAGTTGCCATATTTCCAATCACTAATAAAAGTAATCTTGAGACAAAATTGATCTGAATATAGGTACTTACTTTTAGAAAATAACATATGTTAGTGCTTGACTTGTGACTACAGGAAAGCTGGCCGTCATCTGCATTTTATGAGTACATCTCTTTTTTTATGCAAACACTAGGGAATGTTGGTTTTTGTGTGGCTGGTTTTCAATATGTTAAGAAAAATACTTTGTTTTGGAAAAGAAAAGGAACTTTTTGCCACCAGAAGCCCAGAATTATCGCATTAGGACCACCCTGTCTGGCTTCTCTGTGGAGTTCTAACTTCAAGGAACTAGTATGGACACAGAAAGTTATGTTTAAACTGAGAAGACTATATAGGTTTGTACTGGAGGTTTTGTTTCTCTATTTGGTTTTAATAGGGCAGTCATTATAAATTAATGAAGTATCATACAGACTTTATTCCCACTGTTTAGACAACTATTATCTTCCATTTGCAGAGAGAAAAATGAGAGTGTCCTGAGGATAAAGCAACTTCCCAAGGTCCAAATGTTAGGAAAGGTAATCAAGGTCCTTGAGCCACAAGCCTGCTCTTTCTGGCAAGGCCTGAAACAGGCATCTGAGCTGGAAATCTGCCTTTTCATCCTAATTGTTTTTTTCTGTGGGCAGGGCAACCCACAGGAGTGACCAGCCATGAAATTCCTAAGCAGTTCTAGGTTTGGATCCTGAAACTACCCTCAACTAAGTTTCACAATTTTGATTCAAGCATTTATTATAGCGTTATTTATACTTAGACAATGAAATCTGAGCATGTACCAGCTGAGCCTTTGAACTGCATCCCTTCTTCTTAGTGGTCTAGTCATCTTTCCACAGTAAATATGTTAGGTCACTGATAGAATGGGTTCAGCCAATTCCACATGGAAAATACTTCATGTTGAGACATTGAGAAGTGTAACACTTTTAGCTGCAGCAGGACACATCTTTGGAAACAGGCTTTAATACTGGCTATGATGACAAGATGAGTCGGTGTTTCAAGTGGTACAAATAGGGGTTTCAGATCCTCAGGCCAAATTTCCAAGGTCAACTCTCTATACAGGCAGCTGAACAAATGGTCTCAGAGAAAACATACACAGAGATGACACATAATAAGAAAATTTTTCTTCAATTTACTCCTACTTGTGTTTGTTTTCCCTACTCAGATGGCTCTAGCAACCTTCCCTCCATCACTCCATCTTGTCAGGATATTAGTTTATGTTCTGAAAGTCTGCCAAAATGCTTTGGTGTGCCAGTGGGGTCTTACAAGATGGTCAGCTTATTCTGGAAAAGAAGCCATATTTTGGATGCATCTTCATCCCACATCTCCAAACTGCTCCATCCAAATGCAGACCCCACATTGCTCTGCCTGTGCTTTTAGCAGTGCTGCAGCATGCCCAAGTGTGTGCTTCAGAACGACCAAACACACAAGGGAAGAAGACTGGAGGGTCATCCAGGTCACCCATTGACAACGCTGGAGTTTTCCCTGATACCTTGTCCCTGTAGATTAGGCAGCACTGATCAGATGCTCTGGGAAACCAGCAGGTCAGATACTCACAATTTGAAAATCTTATTGGATTCCTCTGCATTGCTGTGAATACTGCCTGTTTCAAGGTATCTGATAAATGTTTTTGTCATTGTAAGTAACAACCTGCAAGAAGAAAAGGAAATAGACTAACAAAAGGGAGCCTCATCCAGAACTCGGTGGCCATGTCCTGCCCTTCCTGTCCTTCACAGGCAAATTGTGGTGGCTCTCCTTTGTGAAGAGATTCTTTGAAACGTCTCATCCAAAATCTGATGGTTTTCTTACACTATTGTTCATACAATGATCAACTGGAAATGCTCTGAAATTTTAGTTGTTCCCCCCCAAAAAACACCAACCAGGCTTTATTCTCAAATGTATCTTTTGATTAAGAAAGCAACCATTACCACTATCAGAAAAGCAATTCAGTTAGATGGTAGCTATTTGAAAACACAAATCAGTTTTTCCTGGACAAAATTAGATCATACAAACAGATCTACACCTGGCACAGCTTTCCCACATAGAGAATTCAAAGTCTTTACAGCAGATACAGATACTGGACTTGTCCAGGCTGAAAATGAATCCCAGTCCTTCTGTGAGCCAGACCACCAAGCAATCTGCTATCCTTCATCTGCAAGAGGGAGGAAGGTGTGGAAATCATAATTTTCCCTCTGTCACATTCAAGAGTTAAGTTCTGCTCTCTCTGATCACTGGACTCACTCATGTCCATGTGGAGTCACTGCTTATCTTGCAGGACTTCATGGCTTGGTCGTCCCTTTGGAAGAGTCCACCTGCACTATGCTTTTGACACTTATTTTTTTTTAAACTTTCTCCTTCTTTCTCTTAGATTTTGCAGCAATAATTGAGCCCCTTTGGTTTATCTCTGAGGAGAGAAAACTCAATGACTCATAATTACCTTGCATGCCATTTAATGAAATTGAAGGAGCACAGTAACATCCATAATCTAACTCTTTGAGCTTGTTACGCTCTAGTTCTGCATATTTCCAAGTGCTAATATTCAGACATAAATGGAAAAAGGTTAAAAGGATTCAGTGAATTTGTAACAAATGTGCCCTTTGTGTATATGAATTCTGAGTTGTCTCTACTGGACATGGTGTGTTGGTTAATCTTGCTATGAATACCAAAATTACCTCCTTGTTAGCAGGGCTCATTGCTGTTATTACTGTAGCCCAGTGAAAAGGGCATTGACTTAGGTGCTAAGAGACTCAGTTTCTCATCACATCACTGCTACTGTCCTGCCATTTGTCATAGGACAAATTCCTGCATCTATTTATTTCTGTTTCCGTTCCCAGCTGGTGCTGTCTTGTGTATCTAGAGTTGAAGCTCTTTGGGACAGAGACTTCCTTACATACTCAGTGTCAGATCTCAGTTAATTTCTTAATGAAGTAGTAACAAATGACAGGCAGGTAAATGTTAAATGAAGAGAAGTTCCATCTAAAATTAATGAACAACTTAAAAATTGAGCATACTTGGTATGAAATTTAAACCAGCTTTATCAACTACAGTTTCAGCAGCCTTAGATTATCTGGTGCTGGAGGTGATGCGTTCTGCAGAAGCTTCTTCTATGTTTTAAATGCAGGGCCTTTTAATAAATAAGCACTGAACAAAAGCAAGACAGCTGATCCCATGCCTTTTCAGCTTTACCTTGATGCCTTTTCATACTTTACCTTCCAGTTGGCCTGCTTTTGTCGTGTCACTTTCCACATAGATTTTTGCACTGAAAATGAAGAACTCAAAGGGAGAAGTTATTACAGAGGAAGATTGAGAGGTGATCAGAGATTACCTGGAGTGAAGGGGTATGAGTTCTGCAGTTGAACTCAGAGCAAATGATCAGCAAGAAAAGAAATAAAAAAGAAGAGGGGAGCAGAAGGGAAGAGAGGCAGCACTTTATTTATTAAGTGCCATCAATGTTTAAGGCATAAGGTAGAAATTCCTGAACAAAGTAATTCACAGTTTAAGAGTAAAATTGTACCTTTAAGAGGGGTAAAAAAGCCCACACTGAGGCCAAGAAACCACTTACTGAGATTTCTTACAATGTTTTCCAGCAACACTGGGGGCTGCTTTCCTCCCACCACTCTGGCAGGAAAGGAGTTTGTCTCCATAAATCACACCTCCCTTAGAGACCACTGTCATCCTCATGGATATCCTATGTTTCCCCTGTGGCTACTGTTCAACCACCAGAGCTGTGTCTCTGCAGCACTACATGCTCAGGAAAGAATAAACAGAAAGAAAAATGTAAAGAACAAAACTGCCAACTTAGTGAAGGGGTGTGTTGTGGTTTAACAGCAACTAAGCTCCACACAGCTTCTCACTCTCTCCCCCTCACTTCATCCCTCAGTGGGATGGGGAATAGGATCAGAAGGGTAAAAGTGAGAAAACTCATGGGCTGAGATGAAGACAGTTTGATGAGTAAAGAAAAAGCTGCACATGCAAGAAGAGCAAAACAAGGAATTCATTCACTGCTTCCTATGGGCAGGCAGGTGTTCAGCTCTCCCCAGGAAAGCAGGACTCCAGCATGTGTAATGATGACCTGGGAGACAAACACCGTCACACGCCATCCAAACATCCCTCTCCCATCTTCTTCCCCCCAGCTTTATATGCTGAGCCTGCCCCCATATGTTAGGGGATATCCCTTGGGTCAGCTGTTCTGGCCACGTCTCCTCCCAGCTCCTTATGCTTGCTGGTGCAGTGGGGTGAGAAGCAGAAAAGGCCTCAACTCTGTGCAAGCCCTGCTCAGCAATAGTTAAAACATCCTTGAATTATCAACACTGTTTTCCTGCGCAAATCCAAAACACAGCCCTATACTAGCTGCTATGTAGAAAATTAACTGTCCCAGCCAAAACCAGCACATTCTCCATCCCTTATTCCATACCATTTACATCATGATCCCACACCTTCTAATACATCCTTACTAACCACCATACGCCTTCCCATCCTTTAATGGAATACACAGATATCATTCCTTTCGTCTATGGACAATCCCTGTAATATACGTTCATAAAACACCCATAAACTGTCCACAAAATGTCCATTAAGTTAATTTCATCCATGACTTTGGGTTCCACCTGTCGTGGGGGTCACGTAGGACAGAAGAGGCAGTGTTTTGTTAAACATGTGTTATTGCGCACCAAAACCAGCTCAGGTCAGCTCACTGTTGCACTTGTACTGCTCCTCCTAAGACTTGTCCTCCACTTCTTTATGTGGTTCTTGCTACAGTAATTCCTATAACACATAATTCAAATCATGGGTGACACAGATTTAGAGTATTTCCATTACAACTTTCATTTCTGATTCCCTGGTGCCTGTTCATAGTTTTTAACATGATGAACTCTTCCCCTTGCTTTCAGCCTGGCTAGTAACCTTAAAAGCTTCCTCAGGAAGAGGACCAAGGCTAGTAAGTAGCAGAGTGCAAGCATAAGGACTATTGAAGAATCCCCATCATCTCTAGCTAAGCAGTCAGTCCTCTCTCCAGCTGGGTCTGTAATGTTTTCATCAGAAGATATTTACTGTTTTATACAGTGTTACTTTTGGTTGTCTTGGATTTTTTTTCATGTTTATGTGTCTGTAGCCGATGAAGCTTGGTCATTGCTGACCTCCCCTCAAATTACAACAGGCACCTGTCTTGGCCATTGCAGCACAATGGCCCTTATATCATTTGAACATTTCATGATCCCATTTAGCATGGCTCAATACCTAAGGGTTTCTCTGAAGTACAACAATTTATGTGATGGGACAAAGTATAAGACAGACATTGTATTCCAGCAAGCTGCTCTGTACTAATACCAGAAAGAACAACAACAAACAGGGTAGCCCTCTTTTGGATGTAGGGTGGAAATATGACATGTAAAACTGTCTGAATTCCCAGTGTCATTCTTGAGCATGGACCCCATGTGAGGCACAGGATCCTAGCCTCTCTCTCTCCCTCCTCAGCACCTTTGCATGCTCTTTAGTATTTTGCATGTGCTGGTGGTGAAGAACTGATTTTTGTTATCATCTAAAAGCACTATCATGTGTTGGAAACAGGAGGAGAAAATAATAGAAAACCACAGCTCCATAAGTGAGAAAGCTGCAGAAAGGTAGTGAGTGAGCCCTCCAGACAGAGTTCTTGGAAGCCTGTTCTCCTACCACTGAAAGGAGATAAAATCTAGCTGAGGACAATCATATTTGGCCTAACATGACCCCTGCTTTTAGAGTCAGAATCAGAAAGAAGTATGTGGCCTTGCAAGCACAGAAAGGTATTAAAGTCATCCACCCTGGAAAGAGCCATTAGGTTAAAAGACCACTGGAGGTGTTTGCTTCCTGTATGCATAATTTTCATACCAGGAAATGTAAGACTTTTTGTTGCCTTTTCAGAAAATACCAAGGCTCTAATATCTACCATGCCAGAGTATGAAACAAAAAAGAAAATAAGAATTCACTTCTGGTTTACAGCTGTTGTCCCAATAGTTATATATGCTCCAATAAAATATTACAATGGTCCAGGGAGACTTATTTGCCAAGCCACAAGCACATCAGGCTGCAGAAATAAACAAGGGCCAAGAGAAAAAAGTCAGTCCTGTTGGAAACCAAGTATGCTATTGCCAATCTTGTGATAATGTAAAATGTTGCTCTCCCACCTCCAAACCATGAAAATAAACATATATATATATTGGATATTTTTATTTGTCTTCTACAATCCCCAAAGATTCAAATGTACAATCTTCTCCCCACCATCATGAGGGCTTAGCACATTTCTTTTTAAACAAAAACTGAGATTATCATGCAATTAAGTGGCTCTAGGCACTGAGCCTTAAAAAAATACCCTTTAGAGGTTCTCTTTCAAACAATGAAAGATGGTGAGACTGCAGTGAGAGAGCTGACAGAGGAAAGGAGATCATGGCAAAGGCTAAGGTGAGAGTGGCCAAGCAGGGTTAGTGACAGTCTCAGCTAACCCACGAGTGGGGTCTGACCCAGGAGGAAGAAAGCAGCAAATACACAAACCTCCAGCCTTGGTGTTTGGCTGCAGCTCTGCTGCGCTTGATCTGCAATTCCTCTGGGAAATCCCACTGAGATTTTTGGCTGGGACTTTGGAACAACTGGAGAGGAAACTTCATCGAGCCCTCTGCCTGTTTGGAGAGCACTTTATAAGTTAATGCTGTGCTGACTGAACACTTCTGCAGTGCAAACACCAGCCTTGAGACCTGTAGCTCATACACATGGCAGTCAGGGCTCACAGGGGGCTGCCAGAAGAGGACAGGCCAGTGAGCAGGGGGACAAGGCAGCTCCTCCTGGCACAAGCTCCAGCAGATCTTATTCTTTCATTCTGCAGCTGCAAGTTGTCGTAGTTTCCCGATGGGTAAATGGAATCTGTTGTTTTCTCTCAGGAGAGTTACTAATCTTTTCAGCTACATAAATACGCTTCTATTATTGTCTGAGGAAATTGCCTTAGAAAACTGTTTCTTCAGGAAAAAAGTTGAAATATCTTAAAAGGAAAATGTCAGTATATTTTTCATAATTATTCCACTACTTTTTTCTACCATTGTTTATGGTAAAAATCTTCATAGTTAGGAATTAGCATATACACTCACGTTATCATATCTGCTTAAGAATCTGAGTTTACTCAATCCCAAATAAAAAATGTGACTCATGCATCCCAGTCTCCCTTACTCCTGTCCAAATCTCACCTAGATTTCTTCCCAAATCATTGCCTGCGTGCATTTGTTTGTTATTACAACAGTTCCAATTCTTGGATGGTGAAGAGCTCTGAAAAGAAAAAGATTATACAACCCCAGCATCAGCCTCGCACTTCAGTTCTCACATCCAGCCCTTCCCAGAAAGATTCCAGTTCAGCAGGATATTTTTCCAAATGCTTTATTCTGCACTCAGCAGTCTGCACTCACTCTGCCTGCTCCAGCATTAAGATGAAGGGGGTGCTATGGGAGTCAGGGAAGCGAGGCAATGTTTAGCAGATTCAGATTTCAGGCGGTCTGAGTCCCCTGAAAATGAGGGCAATGATGGAGGAGGGATCTGCTCTATTTTATACGCCGTGTTAGGTGTTTGTAATGATACTAATGAAATTAAGAATTCTTTCAGTACATAAAACTAGACAGCCTTTTGAATAATTTCTTTTGTAAAAACAAAAGAAACTATGCAACAGACGCTATCTAGATGCAATTTCCAAATAAATCTACTCTGCTATTTTACCAGGATGTCTGTAAGTGGAATGCAGGCAAGTCCACAGCAGATTTGTTGAGATGCCTATGAATGCTTGTCAAATCTAACTTTATATTTTAATAAAAGATTCTGTTAGAAAAGAAGCCATGCCTAAGCAGAGTGCACTGGAGAAACTGTAGGCAAATCTGTGCCTTATTCATATAATTAATTTAGTATCTGATCCTCCAGCTGAGGAGCACTTAATGAATACAGTGAGCAGATGGAGTTTGGCTGTGTCTTCAGCAGGTATGTTTATTTGTTATCAGAAGGCTAACAATATCCCAATAGCAATTTGCATGGAATGTGCAGTTATTAAAACCAGAACAGTGGAAGAGACTGTAATAATTTTTGAGTCTGGCCCTGAAATTACCTGCTTAACCAGCAATTTTATTGTTGCAGCTACATGTGAATGTTTTGACTGGTCTCTGGGCCTTCTTATGCTGTAGCTCTGGAGGGCTGTAGCTCTGGAGATTTTGTCACAAATCTTGGAATATTTTGCCCTGCAGAAACCCCAGCTCCTGGCAGAAGCAATCTGGCAGAATATCATCTTTCCTTTGTTTACTTTTTGAAGCCTCAAATCTTCTTGGTTACACAGCAAAGCTCAGCCATGTAATCTTCTAGAGGCTTAAAAATCAAAACTCAGATAAAATAAAGTCCCTGTTTCCTAGACCTAAAAATCTCCTGATTTTTAAACTGAGCTTATTACCCCAGGGATCTCAGCACTGCTTTTTTACTAAACTGGGACTGCAATACTGATTGAGGCGTTCCCAACATCATCATCAGCACATCTCTCCTGGCTTTCAGTGGCAGCAGATCTGACCTGATGTGATTTATTGATCACAGAGTTTGTCAAAAATATGTTTCAGCTGGCAATGTTAGCGAAGAGGTGAGGAGAGGAGAAGCAGGTGCTGTGTTTTAACAGAGAGGACTGTGCCTCTTTACCTCATAATCTAATGTTTTTACTTTATGGTTTTAAATTTCACAAAAAGCTATGGCAAAGCCACTTAGTAAACGAGGGAGGGAGCAGTGGCTCTGAAGGAGGTGGCAGCTGCTATCACAACTGCAGCTTCTGACAGAGGCTACTGTGCCCAGCTCCACATTCCTGCAGCTGCAGGGCCCTGTCAGCTTCAGAGCCACAGCCTAAGGAAACCACTGCTGTCCTGATGAACTAATAAAAAGGAAAGGTTACAAAATAAAAGCAATGTTTACGTTCCCCACTCAGCATTTCATTGCAGTAAAAGCTGTCCTGGAAGGCCAGGGGTGTCTGAGCTTTGGTGACCCCATGCATCCCAGGTTTCTCTCCAGCCTACACCTGGCACCCCGAGGGCAGCTGGAGAGGCCTGACACATTTTCATTACAAATTCTGCACCCTAGCACTTGGCAGCTGCTGACCCACCGTGCCCTTGGGAGCTGTGACCCCTCAGAAACATGGGTTTTGCAGGGGGGACCCAGTTTTCCAGGAAGTGCAAGCCCCAAATAAACACTGTGACAGAAGAATTGCAGGGGGATAGGGACCCTCCCATGGGTATGGTCTCAGCACTTTCTGTGTGTTCCCTCCTGATCCCAAAATGAATATACAACTTCTGCCATGATCACGAGGATTTCTACCTCCTGGGCCAATTATTGCACCTTTTTAGTCAGGGTTTAAGACAACAGAGTGACTCCAAGGTGCACTGTGCCTGTGAGAGGAGGGGGCCCCAGTCCCCTCCATGGGAAGGGCACAGGAGGCAGGACTAGCAAAAGCGGCGCAAGATTGAGTCCTTCTGACTTTCTTCCAAAAAAAATACTTGCAGAGAAACCTAGAATTATATATAAGTAAAGTTGCCTTTTGATATTACCACGTAATTTCCACTTCTGGCAAAGAGATTTTTGCCCAGGCTAATTTGGAGACATTTCCCTTCGCCTCATTGGCACTGCCGTGTCATTTTTGATAGAAGCCTCATTCATGGGGAGAGCCAAGGCAACCCATTCCCCTCTCACTTCTGCAAACAGGGCTGGTTGTTGAGTCTCTTGAAAGGCTGTGTGAGCAGATAAACATGCTACACATGAACTACCTTAGGTGGAGGTGAAATACAGATGATTATATTTAAGGGCTTACAATAGTCGTTAAGAGCTTCTAACCACAGGCCCTGGCAGAGCTGGTCCTCGGCTTGCAGTGCATGTCTTGGCTACATCTTCAACTGACTTGCTGTTTGTACCCCTTGAAACAGGGCCAATCTTGTCAGTCTGGTGGCAATGGGAACAAAAAAAAAAAAAAAAAAAAAAAAAAAAAAGAAAAAAGAAAAAGAAAGAAAAAAAAGAAGAAGAAAAAAAGGGGGAAAAATCCAACTCTGTTAATAGGATTATAAGATTTGGGGAATATAATGTTGCTGCAGATCGTTTATTTTGAAAGCTGATTTCATTTTAGTGAAAACAAGCTCAGCCCTGCACACTGGGGGTTTGCAGCCATGATGCCAAACACAATCATTGCTGGTTTGAAAGATGTGATTGCTTTTTAATGTGGAAATTTCACAAGGTTACAAAAGAGGAAAAAATTAAACTCCCTTCTTATAACAAAGTCACCCTGGGATATGAGCTACAATGCCCTGACAATGTCCAGATACTCTGACTGCATTGCACATCAGAAAGGTGGATGAGTGTGATTTACACCATTTCGCAATTGGGATTTTTTCACAGAGCTGAAAAAGCTGAAAAGTTTTGAGCAAAAATAAAAACAGCACTTTGTAAAATGCATTTGGAATTGCACAAACACAACCCAAGGGTCAAGGAAGTAGAGGGGGGATGAGTAATGTGTCCAAAGGGGTAAATGTGGGGATAATATGATCGCCCCTTCATTTCTGACAGCTCTCTGGACCCACAGTGGTAGTCCACTCAACATATTGAAACCTAAGCTCCTCCTCAGGCTAGCAGACAACTTTTATATTTTGTTAGACATCAGAACAAAATAAAATGATAGTCAGCGTCCCTGGCCTTTTCAATAGCAACCTCCCAAAGGGCTTAAATATATTCTAGAAATAATGGCTTAGCCCCATTTTCCTGGGTGTTAGATGATGTTCTGTCACCATCTCAGAAGAACCATTGTTGTGACAAAAGCCTCGTGGCACAGCCCGGACAGGGCTGAACAGGGAAACAGGCACTAGCAGGAATGTCCCAGTCACAGGAATTCATCAGGAGGGACCAAAAGGAAATAATTTTTCCAATATGCTCTTAAAAGAGTGATGAAGAGGGTAACAAAGCTGCCACTTTCTGGGGGGGGGAGGCGGGCCAGTAGAGACTCGTGAGCTCTCTCCTTCTTTGTAGTGAAGATGCTGCTTTTGATCTACAGCACGGGGAGCGCTCTCCCCAAAGGCAGGGATGAGGAGGGGCGTAGATCTGGAGGGAGACACAAAGGATGGAGCTGAAGCGCTGCCTCCGAGCTGGGGATGGAAATGACATGTGCGCTGCGCAACCTTTTTCTTTCCAAAGCAATTTGCTATCATTATATTGCCCGTGCATTTCCAATACATGTCAGCCTGCTCTCTTTTAACTTGGCGGGAGGGGAAGGTGCTTTCATTGCAGGGCTCCTTGCAGAAGCTCACCAGACATTGCTATTATTGCATCTGCCGGGCACGGCACAGAACGATGTGCGTTCATTAAAGAAATGGGCTTAGAGCAGAGCAAATTTATTCAGTCCCTGTTAGAGAATGCTTGGGTGGGTTTAGACGTTTTCATATGCAGAAATATTCCACATTTTCAAAGCAGAACAGTTTTTCCCTGTAACTTCAATTTGGCCTCTATCTGGCATTATCAAAATAATTTAGCTTTGTTTGCCTGGATCCTGTCAGTGGTGAAAATCCAGAAAACTGCTAGAAGAGCATTTATAAAGGATTTCATAAAGTTGTAAATTATAAGATTCCCATTAACTATTTCAGTTAGGATTCCTATTTAACTATTAGAGTTGGGATTTCTGTTCTGGTCTGACTCACATGCTTCTATAAATATTGGGGCACAGTGCATGGTTATATATCTTCATGTGTGAAAGGAGATTTGTGGGGCAAGATTTTAAACAAAAATTCAAATTACTCTTCTTCAACCAGATGCTTTCTCATTCACACGCCAAAGGATGGAGCTGAAAATCATTCCATATGGCATTGTGCCTGGGCTGATACACTCAACTGAGGCTTAACATCCATAGGCAACACACAAAATTAATTTGGTCTCAGTTTCTGCATTTTCAGTGATTAGTACAAGGAAAACTATGCAGAGCAGAACAATGTCATTTTGGTTCCCTCATCTATTTTATCCTGGTGTTGGGTCAACCTCAAACAGCCTGAGTGTGAGGCAAGCCCTTCCACTAAACTTTTTTCCTCTGCTCTTGCATGGGAGGTTGGTAGCTGGGAAGGGCCTTTCTGGTGGGAGAGCAGCCAAATCCAGCCATGTCTAGCTGTTTAGCTTTGGAGTCAGGGTTCCTATGGCTACAGAGAGGCTCTGCAAATTCTTGGTTTCTCCTGCAGAATTTGGAAGATGACATCAGTCAGTTCCTCCAAAGACATAGAGGAGAGCAGAAGTTCTGACCACTTAGACCCATGACCAGCAACCATCACCTATTGATAATGTAAATACCATCCTACAACACATGGAGAAGGAGTTTCAGGAAGAAGCATTCACAATAGCTTGCCATTGGTTTATGCCTGCCCTTTCCTCTCTTGGAGCCATTGATGGGGCATTTGAAAAGGAAGGTGATGCTGCTGGGTGGTGGTGATGCCTGCAATGCCTCTCTCCAAAATGACTGTGTAAGAAAGTGCTTTCAGAGGACTTGTGCAGCCAGGCCAAGAAGAAGTGGGTTTGGGAGACAAGATGCCTAAAATTTGCCCTGTGGTTCCCCATGGTCTCCTAAAGGAGTGGTGAACTCTAGGGATGCTCTCTCCTGCTGCCTCTCTTTTTGTACAGAAGGCTGAGTAACAAAATCAAAAGCACAGCTTGAAGCAAACCAACTGCACACAGGTTTCCTCGTGGCATGACAGGCTATCGCAGCCTAATGCTAGGCTGCTAAACTAGAAGCAGTCTTTCATTGAGTTTGTCTTACTGAGAGGAAAAACTGCTTTGTGTAATAACTTTATGGTAAATGTTGGCAAAAGATTTGCACTGCATACTGAAAGAGAGACATTTCTGACCACAGCTCATGAACCACATTTATTTACTCTGGCATTTGTCCATTATTTGTTCATAGGCTTTCTGTCTCTGCTAAATGTGTTCCAATTTTGGGAGCTAAATCATTGCCAGTAGTTTCCAGGACATTCCGCTAGGCTAAGCAAAATTGCCCTAAGCAGTTGTCAGAAACCACTGGAGTAGTATTTTAAATACAGAGAATTTGAAGAAAAGATACCAAGTGTCCTGTCTGGATCCCAGATCCCATGTGTTGTAAAAAGTTAGGGAACCGAAGCAGAGGGCTTAAAGAACTGCCTGATATTCCTGAACCATTTCCAGAAGCAGTGGGCTTAAAGCACTGCCTTTCCTGAGCCATTTTCCATCATTTAATGAACGAGTCTGATTTTAAAATGAGGATAGTAATTAAAAATATGCATATGTATTTGTCAGCAGCTCATCAGAGAGAAATCATGCTCAAAATTCCATCTGGAAAACCCCATTTATTTCCTTCTTTACAAAAGTGAACTACAAAATGCAGGAGGAAAGCCATTGCTGTAAAAACTGATAATTGCTATCAGATGGCCTGACAAAAATGCATATTTATACTTTAGACAAGACAATAATATGAAAATGCTTTTCTAGACCAACCTGATGCATCTGCTCACTATCCCATATCTGACAGAGCTCAGAATAACCTGCCCTGACAACAGTCCAATGAAGATTGCAAAATAATCCCTAAAATAATGAATGCTGGCTTCAGCTACAAGTTCCTATATTTTCTCTAATGTTATTTTTCTTGGCATTAATTATTGTAACTACAGATAGCATCATTGCCCAAAAAGAAGCTCAGTATTTCTTCAGATTTTGCTGAGTTCCTGTTGTTGAATTCTGGTATCCTCTGGCAAAGCCAGAGTCCATGTGAGCCCTCTGGAAGCAGGAGACTTGCCTGCTAGTGATCTGGACTTAGCTGCCTTTTCTTTTTATCAAGTGTCCACTTTTTGCTATGTGTTACAGGGAACACTGATTATTTTCTCTACTTTTATCATGTCCCTTTCTTTTTCTCTCCATTTCAAAGAGAAAAAAATCCCAGCTTTCCAATTTCTCCACCAATGAGTCAGAGTAATTTCAGAGTTCATTTCCAAATGCACTCTCTTTCTGCAGACAGAACAGCCAGTCCCACCTATGCAGTGCTAGAGGAAGTGAGGGTAGTGATTTATGTAAGAGCATTCTGCTGCCCTGTTCCTCATCCATACCATTAAATCCCATCAAGGGTTTTAACCCACAGCTTCATATTAAAAGAGTATTCAATGAACTGCCAACTAGCATTCCCCTCTAAATCAGTGCTTGAGAATTCTTTGAAAAAAACGTGGGTGGTTTTTTCCTTTTTGGCTATATAAATATTTTATCAACACTGAATTTTAGCTGCCATTTTATTACTGTCTATTCAATTTGTTAAATTGCTGATATAATTGCAACTACATGAACCTCTTCAAAATGCTCTTTTATAGAGAAAAGAAAAAAAAAACAAACTAAGCTATGTCCTAATATTTTTCATCACACTGCCCAGCTGTATAGTAAACAGAGTAGTAATAGCAATATAGTAATAACAGTACAGTAAGTAATGACATTGATCCTAATAAATGGAGCATCTCAATGGTAAACCTCTTACTTTGGTAAAAGCTGGCCATTTAATCTTTATGGGAGTAATTTTTATTCACTAGCCATAAAAAGTACTTTGCTTTCTATGTTCCAGATGGTTTTGATTGATAGAAATATTCAGATTAACTTGCATGATGCTGTGGGGTTTTTTTCCCTTAGATTCATGTGTGTATTTTTTAGAGGTTAGTGGAAGTCTAAAGAAATGGATTTCTGGTTCACCTCTGTTCACCCTTCTGTGGACAATAGCTAAGATTAAGAGAGATTAGGTAGGCAAAGTGAGATTTGGCAAAATCTGCACCAAACTGACATATTCCTGCTCACTTACTCTTATTACTATTTTATTTTTACTTGCCATTTGATGAATTTAATGGGTGCAGATAAGATTCCCACTGGCTCACAAATCCCAAATTATCCCTGTATTTTTAAATATTGGTAGTCTAAGCACAATCCTAATGCTTTAAATATTATGTCTTCTATCTCATAGAATTTTTCTTATTCCCACCAGTAATAAGGAAATGCAAATCTACTTGGCAGTGGTAGATTTATACTCTATGGTAGTAATTTGCTTTTAATTTATTGCCTTGCTTCAGTGACACCTTTGTTTCACATTCTGTACCATTACTACTGCAAAAGAGGACAGGAAGAATATATAGCTTTCTAAAACCTTATGCAATAAATATGTTTCTTAGCTCCCCTTTCAACTCCTGTGATCCCAAGCAATGCTGTGATTCCCTTGAAGCCTCCAAGTTTGTGATATATTCAAATAAAGCATTCTTATTCTGTTTGAGATATGCAGCTACTTGGGACTGTAAAAAGCTATCTTGACTTCTTAATTTTCCTCTTGCTTGTTCTTTGCCAAAAGGCAGCGCCGTTATCACTCGCTCATGCATTAAAGTACATTTTTTAACAACAACAAAAAATAAAAAAATTGGAGGACTACAGTGGGAAAGTGGCAGCATCTGGAAAAATCAAACAATGTGAATTAATGCATTCTTTGTGGGCTGGAGGAAGCAATGGAGTTAAGGAAGACCTTTGGATGTTATGTTTTACAATACCTCTGGAGGCCCAAGCCCCACTATAGGCTGTTTTCTTCCTGCCTCTGGACAAGCTGAAATTAACTGGTAATAACACACAATTAAAAGCGCATGTGTGTGTCTGTGAGGGGTGTGTTACTTTGCTCTAATTCCACTCCTTCTGTGGATTTTAACTTTCAAACTTAGACAGCGGTGAAGAGGAGACAGACAGGTATACATAGCAGCCACATCAAAATCTTGGTGGGGCAGGGGGAACATTTGACACCTCCTTGTTTCAATGCCCCCTGTCTGGTTTTAATTTCACTAAATCGCTCCCGTCTGGGGATTGTATATTTTCAGTGGCCTCTCCCAGCAATGCAGAGGTGGAGTGTAAGTGTGCCAAACCCCAGCTATGCTCAGGCACAGGGCTGCATATTTACAGGAGGCAAGAAGGGAGTCAGCTCATGGGACCAGCCATTCACCCAACTTAGGTCTAAAAGCGATGCCAAGAAATTTCATTTGCCCTTTTGCCTTTATAGTCACCTTATGAGGGAAGAGGTGGATAACTTGAGTCACAAACTGGCTAATAGTCTTCTGACACTGCAGCTTTGAAAGTATCATGAAAGGTTTGTGTGTGTGAAAAGTCCCTTGTTACGAGGGGACACTGTACTGCAATTGCTGCTCCAGATAACAAAGTGATGTTGGCTTGGGTAGGGGGTTTGCTTGGTTTTTAAGAGGCAAGCAGGATCTGATTCTGAGCACTTCCAGGGAAGGGAATGGCTTGTAAGGGCAGTTTGAGGAGGATTTCACTGGACAGCTGTAGGCATAGTGAAACCTGGGCTCCAGGTTGCCGTGGAAGGAAGTGGAGGTTTTGCTCCTAGTTTTGTTGAGAGAAAAGTTCTGGCCCAACACAGAAAGCTTGTGCAATCTTGTGCAATCTGCCTCATAGCAGCAACAAGGCAACACTGAATAGGGAAAAAAAGAAGAGCTCCTTAGTCAGCTGCTCCGAGGCTGGATATCACTGTGATGGGGTACATGGGGTACTCCTCTACATCCCTCCTCCTGTGAGCATCTCACCCGAGCCAGCCCCTCACAGGCACCGAGTAATGCACACTGCAAATGCTTACGTCTGAGCAGAAGCCCTTCATGTATGAATATGTCTGAATGTAAAGC
This sequence comes from Calcarius lapponicus, assembly GCA_039654755.1. NCBI lineage: Eukaryota > Metazoa > Chordata > Aves > Passeriformes > Fringillidae > Calcarius > Calcarius lapponicus. Next base: position 26,746,438 of record CM077464.1, read on the forward strand.
AAAGACATTTCCTCTAGTGTTAGTCTGCACAACTGGCATGCCTTCTTCTGCTTGTCTACAGATAGGGGCATGGAACAAGGTTAGTGTGAAGCTCTGGTCAGACTCCAGGCCAAGCTGCTCGGAGGGCTGCAGAACTCTGCTGCTAGGAGCCAGGGGGCTAAAATAACCCTCAAGAGAAAGCCAGCCAAGGCGCACCATTAATTACTTTGGCCCACTGTCCTGAAAGAAGCAAGATTTGGCTTCAATACAATGAGGAAACCGAGGTGGTAATAGGGCGCTTTGAGAAATCCCATTGTGCCATTGGGTGGCCCTGAGGATGCAATGAATGAGTTACACAATGAGCTGGTAAGAGCATGAAAAGACAAGATACCTGAGCCACTCCACTAGAGCTTCATTACATTAAAGAACGCTTCTTTGAGATCGGAAGGATTTTTTTCCTCCCCTTCACTCTCTGAGTTCTCTGAGAATTGAGCATTACAGTGGCTTTGACTGTAACCATTATAATAATTTTCCAGCGCTAATGTTGTGGTTTTAATGAAAGGAAACAGCAAATGGTGTATCGGCTCATATACACAAATCTGCACTTCATTTGCACAAAATAGCTTCTGGATGGCTTTCCTCCATGTTTTTGGTCAAAGCCACTCTTTTTGAGAAATGATCAATGTCTACACTGTTTGCTCTTCCACAGATAAAGCAGATGCTATTCATTACTGCCTTTGCCATGCATATATTGCTACTTTCCCCAAAGCAGCCACAGTGGGTCATGTGTTTATTTTTCTTTAAATCCTTTTGTTCTTAAATCACTCCGCTTTTGCTTTCAGGATATGATGAATGATTAATGCTGTAGTAGCAGCATTATTGAATTAGGAAAGTCACTGGCAGCTTCCAAAATCATTGAGACAACCAACAAATAAATACAAGCCACTTCTTTAGAGTTAGATGTAGTGAAGCAGTGTGATGGTGTCAAGATAAGACGAGGCAAGGCTGGCATGAGTACTTTTAAAGCGGCAGGATACTCTTATTGTTGCTTCCATGTAAATCATAGCAGCTCTGATAACAGTGCAGATGTTTTGAACAATTTGCATTGGAGTAATATAACTGCAATAAAGAAAAATGCTAAGGAACACTCAGAACTGGTGTGGGTACTTGGAGGGAATTCTGTTGTATAAGAAGTTACATGATCATGAAGAAAGGAACTATTCGTGGGTTTATGGTTTAGTCAAAGGCTAGAGATTTGGAGTCAGATGCTGAAAGGTAGGTGTTCAGCACCTCACAGGGATTACAGCCAACAGCACCAGCAATTACTCACCAGGAAAGGAGAGAGATTATAGATTTCTGGACTAACCCTTTGCAATCACCACTGGAATAGACAAGCAGAGTTAGCCTACTGTTTGTAGTGATCCAAGACCATGTAGTGTTAAATGGGAGTTTGTGTGAAACAGGAAAGCAGGATTAAATTCATTTTCTTACATTTATACACAGATGGTTCTCTACTGGCTTCCTAACAAGGCCCATCAGGTTTTGATGTGACTCTGTCTCTCATGTAATTCATCACAGCACCATGGTGGACAGAACTGCCAGTGTGGTCAGGCAAAGGTTCTAAAAGCCACTGAGCTTTTAGAACTCCTTTACATAGAAGTGAAGGACTGAAGAGACTATGGAATGGTGAGAAATAAGCCCTGGCACCTCCAACTACCTCAGTTTGCAATCTGAAGGGAAGAACCTCAGTGGGTATGGCACTGCATGTTGTTTGACAGCAGTAATTATCATGGCTTTCCTCCCCAGGGACAGCCCCTGAGCACACTACAGGCCTGCCTAATTCTTCTCCTTGCACCTCTGTTTAGGATTCTGTAGATATCAAGAGACTCATGCTAGTTACTCCTGTGTACTCCTGAAAATAAAGGGCCCCTTTATTGAGTGCTACAGTGCTATATATTTTCCTGGCTTTAAAATCTTTTTTTATTTTTCATTGAACTGTCCCTTATTAGAGCTAGGTAGGCAAAATGTTTCCCTGCAGAGTGAAAGATCTCACCATTTCAAGTGGTCTCACTGCTGTTCTACTTCAGGATGCTACTAAGTCCTTTTAAATAGGGCCTGCTCTGAGCAGTCAATAGCCAGAGATTAAGACTCTCACTGGAACTATTGAAGAACTGGGTAAAAAATACTTCTATGAAGAAAAACCAGAATAAAATCTGTGTTAGTCCAGGATGAGCTCAGTGTGCTGGAAGAGGGCGGGATGCTTTTGCTCATTTCCCTGGCTGAAGCAGTTTCACTACACAAGCAATGACATGTCAGCCATGAGAAGAGACCTGGACTTCCATCTGCTCCTCTCAGCATGGTAATGTAATTCCTGGACTGCCAGCTCAGGCTTTTTCACTCTCTTGCCTAATGAAAGCCTTGGCACCTATGCAAACTGGAGCATCTCCAATAGGAGAAGCTCTCATTTTGAAGCAGACTGCAGCCCAGAACCCACCCAGACCGTGGGGTGCTGACTTCCATGTCCCTCGACCATCTTAAAGAGATTATAGTCCTACATGTGGTCTGCTCTTTTGAATCTGAATATCCAATGCAGAGAGTTCTGGCTGCCCTGAGACAGCAAATCAAAGTCTTTTACTCGGACCAGAAACTCATTGAATTTATAACCACCTTCTCTTTGAAAGTTTTGAGTTTGATGAATTGGTAATTTCTGATTTGAGGATTGTATTTCAAAGACCTTCCAGCCATCTGTGTTCCCTGTCACATCTTCAGCAGGTTCCTCTACCTGTGAGTCTTCGTTTTTTTAAGACATTTTTGTTCAGCTTATTCAAGGAAAATTATTTCTAGACTATTTCATCAGCCTTTCCATAGGACAAGCTCTGCCTTTGTTTTCACCATGCTTTCGGTCAGCTTGAATTTATGCTCACCCAGGTGCAACCCTAGAGAGTTCTCTCGCTTCATCCCTCAACACTGGTAGGAAACAAATTGCTAAAAATCCTTGACAGGAGTTATACATATCTTACACATCTCACCAGCTGAGCAGTTGTACCTGAGGTATTAAGGAATTAAACTGGAGGTCCCTTCCCATCTGATTATCTGCATGCAGAAGGTAGGGACTATCATGGGCAGGTGAACAGTGGCCCTGCCTCCTTGAAAACCACAAAACCCATAAGGGAAACAATCAAAATTTTACCCTACAACAAACCCATCCATCTTTCCTTTATTTCCTCCCCTCATGTGGCAAAACTGGTATTTGAAAGTAAGTCTTCACCCTTCCTGCACTTGTGTCAGAAAAGAGAGAGGTCAGGAGCCCTGCTACAGCTAGCAGAGCCCAACTCCATTCACCCCCTTCCTCCCAGGCTCACTGTTGTTTTGGTGCTCCAGCTAAATAAAATCTCTGCAGATTTTTTTTTGTCCTCAGAATGAAGCTTCCCACTGCTAGCCTTGGGAGACACAGAACATCCCGGCTGGGCAAGAGCTCTTTATGGATTTTTCTAGTGCTCTGAGGGAGAAGGGGAAAAAAAACAAACTACAGCAAGTTTATGGTAATTGCTTTAATGAGGCAAAGCCCTTTAGAATGCAAACATGCTCAACAATACACAAAGAAACAATCAAAAAAAAGTGGTTTATACAGGCTGTTTTATAAGAAGGTAATAAAAGCAATTGTATGGCATACTCAGTTGCATAAACAGGCTCACCATGGAAGGTGTTTGTGTGAGAGCATGACTATGAATACTTAATTGCTTTCTTATTCTTATTTTCAGTACAAAACACTGCAATCAAAACTTAACTGTGGCTTGATTTTTAAATAAAAATGTTATATTCCAGTTTCCATTGTTGAAAATATAATGAAGTATGGTCTTTCTGTTAAACAGTATTTTATTTCTTACTCTTTGTAGAGGTATAACTGTGATTAATGTCTATGTCCCTGGCAATATCAAAATGTTTTTCAAATGCAGGATTATTATTCCTCTTCATATGAAAGGCAGAAGACGAAAATGTTTAAAAGGTCTTCATTCATGACCCAGACGGAAATCATGGAAACCTTTGGTGAGATTCTTCTATGGCTGCTAATCCTGTTTGAACCAAGCCCCAAAAGCAATGCAAATTTCAGATCTATTTTCATTCACACGTCTTCTGACAAACATAGTCAGTACAAAAGAAGAGTGTAAAGAAATATGAATTTGGGGACCTCAATAAGTTGCAAAATACAAAACTGAAAAACTGTCACCCAATTTCCCTTAACTCTCAGGAGAGTAAATTACTCACACAAAAGGCTCATATGAATTGGAATACAATCTGGTGTATCTGGACTGTTGTATTCTGCATCTGTCGATTTCTTTTTAATATGTAGTACAACATTTGTGCCTTAGTGACATCTAGACCAGAGTAATTTTCAAATACTTAGGTATAAGAATTCATTTTTATTTCCCCTTGACTTTCTGCTTTAGGAAGAAATACAGAACTTTCAAAGACCTGTTGTGCATATAAACTGAGAGATAGGTCTAAAAGATTTAGGGAATAAGACTGTCTTATACAAGAAAATGAATATCTGGATGAAAAAAATATATTCATTAATGGTTTGTACTGTAGAGGCTGAGCACATTGCTGAGAAATAACATAACAGTAATACCAGAAAGGCCAGAGTCACTCTCAATGAAAATGGATGTCTCTAGGAAAGAAGTGACAATTTCTGGTTTCAAACTAACAGCAAAAAATGAGTTTAAATTTGATATATTAATTTACTTATTTTAAAAAATAGTCTCCTCCTATAATATACAGAAAGAAGTAGCACTTTTCAGTTCACTAGGTATATAAGAATTTCTATCCTTGAAATCGATGGACTCCCTGTTAATGCTACAGGCCACCTGCCAAATCGGAAATGTCATTTTTAATTTTACCTTTCTCATCATTACAGACAGCATAATGCTGTCAGGAATCAAGCAGGTACCATTAAGTGTTTCCTGCTCACAATTTCATGATCATATTTTAATATGTTGCATCACTGATGCCCAAAAACTGTTCACATGAAGAAAACAAAAAAAATTAAAATTAAAAAAAGACAAGGCAGAACTTCTCAATATGTCCTATCCTAGGAAAGTAATATTAACACTTTCCATCTTACTATATTAGAACTACTGCCTAGGAGAACAAAGGAATCTTAACTAAATTGCTGAATACTTTAAACCACCTAAGAACTGCAAGAAGAATGTAGACTTTCCTATAACCAAACCCTGATGAACTTGCATGCCATATGGCAAAATCAGTCTTTCCAGGCACTTATTGGCAGGGTGTCCAAAGGGCCAAGAACTCCCAACTGTTGACCTTTCAGCAAGGTATCTCACCCTCTTGTTAGACATGAAAATCAAATTGTTTGCTGGTATCTATCCATCTTCAACAATTAAAGGCAAACAGCTTAATCATGGTACTCAAGACCAAATCTTTGCTCAGAAAGTAAAGGGTATCTAGGTTTGGATTACATATTGCACAGAAAGATCTAGCACACTAATCTGAAATTTTTGGAAGGAATATAGATCATGCTTTCCTTTTAGTAGTTAATTCTTCAGGGATCAGAAAGCAACCAGAAATCTAAACAAACCAAGAGAATCTGTAATACACTAGAGAAGCAGAATTGAAAAGACAAGTCATTCAGACTGATGAGGCAGATGGGTGTCTGGAATCATGCTAAATGTTGTCAGCCTTCAAGGTCAAGGAGTCAAAAAGGGCAGACAGAAAGTTAGTCCCAAGGTAACATCTGCTTACAAGGACATGTCAAGAACAGCCAGCTATTAGCCATGAGGAACTTTCTAAAACGATGTGTGGTATTAACCAGCCCTCAAAACTAATCAGAGAGGCTTGGTGAGATGCCACCATATTATTATCTGACTGATCCTAAATGTATTTGCTCTAGGATCTGAAAGTAGACTTTATCAATGTATGTTTTTGTCATAGAGGAGTTGTCAAAATTTTCCTCCTCAATCCTTGACAGAGACGTCTCATTACAGAAATCAGGCTACAGTGAAGGTAGTCATAGATAAACCATATACTGCTATTTTGACACTCTCCTGCTTTGTTTTCCCCTTTTCTAATAGGAAGCTCTCTGCACTGGGAGCTCAGGTGGGTTCGTCCTCCATCAGGATATCCATCTAAGCCACCTAACAGTGGTCCATGATTGCCTTGGAGAGGCCTCCATCCCTGCACCACCCTCATGGCAATGCCTCCCAGTGTCACCTCCCCTACCACAGCAGCCTTCCCCTGTGCTGAGGAGGCTGAGGAGAGAGAAATGCATGTGCCTGTCACGTGTGAGCACCCTGAGCAGGGCACTGACTGCAGGCAGCAGCCCACTGCGGCGCTCCATGTTCCGTAAGAATCAAAATAGATTGTCAACAGACACAGCTTGGCTTGTTTTGCATTGCTGGTTGGTATGTTAGATAGTAGATGAGATATCACTCTCTGGATGTGAGCCTGCAGTCAAACCAGGTTGCCTGGTTTGGCTCTATGTGATGTAACACATTCGTGGCCATATCTCAGTCATATGTAAGCTCTCTCAACCTCACTAACAGAGCCTGCACACTGATCAAACCATAACACGGGTTTCATAAAGCATTGTAATTCAAGTCTTTGGGAGGTGTAAATGGGTGCAGTAGCTATGGTCAAACCCCATTTCCAATAGCTCTTCCTCTTTACCTCTGTTTTTATCACGCTTGCATTGGTAAAGTTGCATACTGAAGGAAAAAAAAAAAAAAAAAAAGCTAGTTTCCTTAGAAGAAATGTTGCCCAAGAGCAGTTTACATCATATGTTATCTGGAAGCTGTTCTGTGAAACATCGTAATAATTGCTTTTCCTGGACTGAGACACTTATTAGTAGCAGCTAAAGTTAACAGATTGGAAGATTGCCTGAAGATGATGGATGGGTTTTCTCAGATAGTAGATTTCTGGTCATTTTCCATGGCAGCTGTAAATTAAAAAATAATATAAAGTTAAGCAGTGTTAGGATAGAAGTCACAAATACTACACGGCTACTGACTTGATCATTAATCATCCTAAATTAATGTTAAAGTGTTACTATGATGAGCCAAACTTTGCCCTGGGCTGTATGCAGAAGTTACTCATTGATTGCAAACGGGAAACAGCACATGTAGGTGAACACTGAATTCAGCCAACTGCTTGTTTGGTTTGCTGGGATTTTTTAATTACTGCTTGAGGGAGATGGAGATGTTTCTGTTTTAGGAATCTCCTTTCATAACAGTGATCTGGAAGAAAATTATCAAGAGCCATCCTCTGATGTGCAGTCAATACTCCAGGTTATTGCAACAATATTTCTATGTATTTTTAAAGCTGAAGACCATTAGTTCCCTCTAGAATACAGGAGTCATTTGATCTGTCTGATATTCACTTTAAGGTTACTGCAGTCAAAAAAAAATTTCTTTTTAGGCAGAATGAAGATTTTTGTCCAAACTGAAATTCCTTCTAAGCTAAGCAACAATTTTCTGTAGACTTTGTCCTAATTTACACTGGCATTTTTGATGAAGTCAAGTGTCTTCTTCAGATGATTAACTAGAGAGGAGGTGCCAGAGACACACATGTTGAAAAAAACTCAAACCACAAGAATCAAATCTGATGCAAATGAAGAAATCTTGCACTCAGACACCATAATGATTCCTTACCTCTGCAGAATCTGGAGGTCAGAAAACCTGTAATGGCCATGGCAAGGTCATGCCTTTGCCTTGTGAGCATCTAACTCCTCTCAGCACCTTTAGCACAGTTATACTAATTGCTTAGGCATGTTTATGTTATACATGCTGTTAGTATTAATGTATATAAGCTATAGGACATTACTTAGTCTCACATTTAATGTCTTTCAGACCTTAGGTAGAAATGCTCCACAGTAGTTGCATTGAAAACAATTTCACTTGAATGCCAACCACAGAATACTGTTAGCAGCAGGTTTTCTCAGGGCGATTTACTTCTGTTTATCCACAGGGTTTGGTAATAAATATATATATTTTGGGGCCCTAGGTACATTAAACATACTCAATAGTCAGAGCTTGTAGAAGCTAATTTCTCTGTCATTGCATTATAGCTAAATTGGTTGAGCACGTCTCATTCAATTATGCAACTTGAAGAATACCAACAACACAGATTCCTGATTTCAATAGTGCATATGCTTGTTTTAGTGCTTACAATGGATCAGCTTTTAGCTCAAGACACTAAAATCATCATGCTTTGAATTTCGGAGTCACAATTTCAAATGTAATACTGTCTTTGTGTGTGTGTCATTAATGGCTTTTTCTGCTTTCTGGATATATACTATAATATTCAGCACAAATCAAAGTGAAGACTGGAAGGTAACTCACAAAGGATATTTGCAGTTAAGCTTTCACACCATCAAATTCTTTACTGATATCAGCTTACTTAAGTAGTTATTCAACCAGTAAAAAAATGTGCTCAATAGCCAAATAAAGTATTTGCTCTTAAATCCTGACGGAGAGAAAGTGCCAGGTCAAGTCTATCAAGACTCTTCAATGGGACTCCTTTATGTTGGAATCCATAGGATTAGAGGGTTTTAGGAAAGTGGTGGAAAAAGACAGGCCTCAGAGACGGTGGGAATATATACTGCTAGTATATATATACTGCTAGTATAGGAGTACAGAAGGAACAAGGAGAAAGGAAGGGTTAAATTCATATCCACAGGAACTGACATACTATTATGATTCTAGTATTTTATAATAGCAATAAAACATATCAAATGGATTAAAAACTGTCTGACAGTTCTCAGAAAAACAGGAACCAGCTGGAATTTGCAGTTGAATGGATGTTCCCAATGTTCCTTTTGAGTTCTGTGCAAGGCTTCATGTTCTTTAATAACTTCACCAATGGCCTTGTAAACATATCCCTAAATACAATCTCTGAATGACATGAGTTTGGCAGATGATGAAAACTGGGCAGTCAACAGAAACCAGCAATGGTAAAGGAAAGAACCACAAAGTTATTCAAACAAGAATTCCTTGCAGTAAACAAAAATCAAACTAAAAAATGAGTAATTCCATGTTGATTTTATCAGGAGGAAGATGGGAAGACGTTAGTTGTTCTCAGGAGAGATTCACAGCAGGGAAATACCAAGTCAAAAAGGACTCTCCCATCTAGCAGAAGCACCAAGGGCTGGAAACTTAAGCCAAGCAGACTGAAAGTAAGGTGCCTTTCTAAGAATAAAGGTGATTATGAGTTTGAGAAAAAATTACCAGATACATTTTATGAACTCTTAAGGCCAAGAAGAATATTCCTTTCACCAAACTAGATTTTTTTTTTAATTTAACATAAGAAGAGATAATGGAGATAGATAGTGGAGGCATAAGCAAATTGATCATATTTTATGAGTATAAATACATGCAAATTTAACCAGAGCCAGCATTTTCTCATCTGCCTGTGATGTGTCTCATTAAGAAAACTGCCTTTTAAGAACTGTCTTCCAAATACATGGGTTATCATTGTTTAATCTTAAGAGATATTAGGAAATAAAAATTTTATCAAATATTTTAGCACAGTTTAGAAAGTTTAGCACAGTAAAATACAACATGTCTTGCAACATTGCAAACTTCTGGAGAGAGTAGCCTTTATTTTTTAGATACAAACCTGAAGTAAAATAGAGTGAAGAAATGGAATTCATCTCAGTTTCAGAAATCTTAATAGATTAATCAGGAAAATACTGCCATCATATATGCTTCAAAATACATGTGTACTCTGGTGCTATTTTTAAAATAATTAGGATCATAATATATCTTCAGATACTTTCTGCTTCTATCAAATAACAATTAATAGCTGTTAGCATCCTTCCTTCTTCCATTTTGTAACATGTTATATCTTCCAGAAACTTGCTAGGCCAGTGACATTAATGAAAACAGAGAGTAAATCCATTCAAAACAATGTGAGTAAAAGCAGAATCTGTCTGTTTGCTTTTGCATGGTTAGAACAAAAAGCTCCATTGCTGCTTTTACAGCTAAAGAGCATTTTATAATGAGCTCTGAAATTTTTGGGAAATTCAGATTACAATGTTGGTTTAACATCAGACAGTCCATTGTTTAGATGTAGGATCACTGTGATGTCCGGTCTCTGAAAAGTTTAGTTTTCCTTTTGATATTAAAAAGACCACTGCAATAATCCACAAAGAGCTCAGGCCTCAGGAAAGAAGTCTGAAAAACAAACACTGTTAAAGATCGGTAAGACCCGATTATGTGGCTGACAATTACATGTGATAACAATTAAAATTATCTGATTCCTACCACATGGCATCTTAATACAGCAGATCTCCAAGTAAATAACATGTCACATAATAGGTTTTGATTGATGTTGTCAGCAGCCTTTTGAATGTTACAGATACCTTCCCATCAATGCCTTAGAAACCAGTGGAGACTGCTGACCTCAGCCTAACCCGAAATTATTTGCATGTACCTAAATACTCTAGTTCTAACTGCTTGGTATCCTAAAATTCTTCTTTTACTAGATAGATACTTGTACATGGTGTCCATCTCCTTCCTCCCAGTTGTAAATAACTTTGCTAATATATGCATTTATGGTTTTAATGAAAACCCTAGATGCTTTCTGAGAGGCCTTTCAGTTACCTGCCAGTACAGATCTGGGAACATACATTTGATTGCAGGCCAGCTGAAGCACTCCAAACAATTTCTGAAGCCCATGGCTTGGCTGGCATAAGGGACCTAACCAGGGAGAACATGGAGCTGCCAAGGAGCTGCCTCTGAGCAGCATGAGGTTACTTTGCTGCCAACTTTAATTTGCGTTAAAAAAAATAGGGATGAGTTAATGATTGCTAAACCAACAAATCATCCTCCTATTGGAGGAGCCCCAGAGGACATCCTGTCTCCAGCAGTGATGTACCCAGTAAGAAAACACATTGTCACATTGCCTAGAATGGGCATACAAAAAGCAGAGAGGATGGGAGCAGGAATTTGGAGTATTTTCATGGTGCCAAGTCTCTACACATGTTCTTGGCTTAGCCTCATGCTCCTTATTTTCCTCTAGACTAGCCCAAGAGCTACTCTTCAGATCTGTGATGCAAGTTTTATTGTTTCCTTCTGTATACTGTTAAGTGGGAAGTGAAACAAAATGTCTTAAAAATGAATTGAGGAATAATACCATACATTTGTTAGAAGGACAGTTTTTGCTACCATTGTTGTTTTTAAAAAACAACTTTTTCTACTTTGGCATCTAAATCAGGATTTCAACATCACAGCTGGAAAAGCAGCTGTCTTTTCTAACCAGGGCTGCCACAAACACAGCTCTCCCACTGTAGCATATAGAGTCAGCAGCTTGTTGAGAATGAAGCTTTAGTTGAGATATTGCAACTGTTTAGAAGGTGTTGCTGAAGGTGAGCAAGAGCCTTATGAGTTATTTATATCAGTTTCACTGGTCTGACAAAGCATGTCATCCAGCCACGATGCAAGGTCCTGCCTGTGATATAAATATATTGGGTTTTTAACCAATATGTTGTCATTTTCCCCATTCTTTACCAGATCACACTGATGAGAAAGAAAAATATGAATCGACAAAACTCATGAGCAGACAAGGCAACTCAGCAGTCATACCTGACACCTCAGTCATAAATGTGTTTCTGTCCTGAGTAACATACAGGTCAGGCACAGCTTTCTCTGAATGGCCTTCCCAGTAAGCAACAGTCATTTGACTGCACCATGGATGTCATCTTAATGTAAAGGAAATATATCTGGTTTCCAATGATAAAAAGAGAAGAATTATCTACATGGTCCATGCTAAATTAGAGTCACTTATTTCTTCCCTGCAAGGAAAGTTACATTTGCTGTAGGTATGCACCAGAACTGTTAGCACCATGGGAGAGCAGGTTCCCAGAAGCACCTGCTCATTGAAGTACACCAAACTTATGTATGAAAACTCTCCATATTCACACATCTCTAAACCTTCAACACTAATCAGACAGCCACATTCCTTATCCTGAACTCCGCTCCAAAAAAATCAAGTCACATGATACTTTTACTTTACAGAGAAAAGATCTCAATGTTGTGCAAGAATACATCAAACAAAATGGCCAAATCATTAAAGAACCATTGATAGAGTGATGAATAGAGTATATAAACAAGCGAAACTGTACAAAACCAGATGTAGCCATGCATCTGTAAAGATGTAGTCATTTTCTCTGAAGAACAGCATGACAGAGGTAGTTCTTCTGGTATGTGTTTTCCACCCCTGATGTTCAAGACTATACACTCAGAAGCTACTTTACAAGTATAACATTTGTGCAGCTGAAGCATGAGCAGAGTTGATTAGCATGGGAGCAGGGCCTCTCATTTTCTTCATGCAGAGCATAATACAAAGGGACTTTGATCTTTAGGGGGATCTCTACCACAGTGCAAACTAATAATGATGTTAACACAACAGTAATAATAGGTACAGATAGCAATGCTGAACCTTAAACATGTATCCATTATAAACACATAAATATTCAGTTGTCTACTGTAAGAGCATAGGTCACATACTCTTTAGCTTCATTTCCCTCCTACACATCCAAAAGTAGGCAGAAAAATATTGAACTATATTTATTTGTTGGAAAACAGTATCTTTTCAAACTGGCATGGCAGAAATTTGGAGAATCAGGCTGCTAATAGGAATCTGAGAATGTATATAATATTAGAAGCAAACAGAATATTTGAGCCGTAGAAGAATCTCCAGAAATAACCAAAACAGCAGAGATATTCTTTTAAAGTTGTACAGGACAGGTTGTGAAAAATCTAATTTCCCTGCAATGTTTTGAAAAAGTTAGCATCTACCTACAAATCAGCTGGGGGCTCAGATTATCATTCTATTTATTCTATATATGACTTTCTGGTTTTGTATGAGGTTTTTAATTTGTTTGGTTTTTTCATGATTGGGGGTTTTTATTTGGTATTTATTTTCTTGTATATTTTTGGGAATAAAGGAGAAATGACCAACCTATAGCCTCCAGGCCAGCTTCCAAAGGCCAGAATAGCTTATCCAACCAATAGCTCCATTTTGCTGTCCTGTCCTTTACTGAAGCCTTCAGTCAGAAGCAAAAGATTATCTGCAAGCTGTTAAATTGACAAAAAAAAAAAAAGTGATCAGAAGCTTGGTCTTAGCATTGCTTTTGCCCAAGGCTCTCTGGCCTCTACACCATTACAAACCAGGAATTACATCCATCCTAACTGGGGCACATCCCCACCACATGATGGACAGGTGATGTGAAAAGCCCTGTGACAAAAGTGGGAGTGAACCTCAGCCTTGTTACAGGCACTACTTGAACTCCTCATCCATTACCAAAATAAGCATTTCTGAAGAAAGGACTTGCATTTTAATTTTCTAATGGATATGCCTCTCATTGAGTTAGAGCTTAGAGCACATATTTCTTCCTTAAAATGACACAATATTCCAAACCAAACAGCTGAGATTGACACAAGGAATGTGCACTACATATTTATGGAGTAAACACAACCACTATTTGTTGCCAGATCTAAGGTACCAGAACAAGGCTTTGGATATACCCATCACCAGTCTAGCATTCTCTTGAAGTTGCGTGTAGTGCTTTTCTGTCACAATGTTTCATCCACGACATCCATATTTCAGATGCATGCCGAAAAAGAGCATCCCTGCCTTGGGAAATAACATGCCAAGAACAGAAGGGCTAAAAAAGGCCCAGGAAGCAGAACATTCAGAAAGTCATCAACAGTGCCATTTTCTGCAGGCATCATAGCAAGAGACCAGGCAGATTGAATGTGGAGAAGGTAGTGGCCTGGTGAAAGAATTCAGGGACACTGAATAATACCAGTGGGTCTGCATAGAAGAAGCCAAGTATCTCTGTTATTTTCTGCTAAAAGGGAATCAGTTGAACTCCAAAGTGACTGAAAAGTGATGAGCTAGTGCTTCAGAGAGGGGTTGAAAACAGGGAGGTGGGGCTGTTTGCATAGTTTTGTTTGGCATGGTTTCATTGTTCACAAAAGTAAGGGGAAAAAACAATATTCCAGAACTCACTCTGGGCAGTTAATAATTCTTTTTCTCCCTTGGATTACAACACACATAAATATCAACAACCCTTTTGGCTATGTTGGCCTGGAGCCCTGCTCAGGCTTTCCATGTGGAGTTCCTAAGGAGCTGTCCCACTTGATGCATGTTGGAAGCCTCTCCCCTTAGAAATGCAAAGGGTTTCAAATGTCCCTTTGGGCTGATGCCTTGAAGGGACATTTGAAACCTGCCTATGCTGCTTTGCTTTTTTTTCCAGTTCTTGTTGTCAGGCTCATCATGCTGAGTCATATCTGCATCTAGATCATAATGATTATCCTGAAATGTCAGCAGCTGCTCTTTTCACCCCCATATGGTGCCAGATTTTGGATGAGGTTTCCCTAATGCATAAACAATGACTATAATTGTGGTTTTTGACAACCAAGGTATCGCAGAGATGTTATTCTGTTGTAAAAAACCTGCATTTCCACAGTGGTAATGAAGGGGTGGGTCATAATGACCCATATGTTTCTTTGTATTTCTCTTCAAAATGAGAAAGCCTATGACATAAGTGAATCCTTGTCAGCATGGCTTTCGGCCATCAGATGTTGTTTGACACGGGAAACATCTAAAAGCTTTAACAGCTAATAGCTTCCTAACTGTAAGAGCATTATTTTCCTAATTCCAGAGATGGTTGTTTGATAGACAAAAAACTGGCTTTAACCTCTATTCTCTTAATTCAGATGTAATTTCCTTGCAGTCTGCAGATAGTCTTATCCCTTAGTGTTGCTTAAAGTTACAAGCTCTCTTTAAAAGCCAGCTTAAAAAAAGCTGAGATATCAGAAAAATCAAAAAGAGAACAAACAAACAAACAAAAATGTTAGTGGGACTTGACAAAAGAAATGAAAACAAAGCTCTCTCTCTTCTTTCATTTATGGATGTACATCAAAAGTATTTCCACTATCTATTATCTGTGGAGATAGAAGACAGTAGAACTGTCAGTGAGAAGGAAATTTAGTCCCAGCACGTCCATTCTGTATTTTAGTGCCAAATAAAGCAATACAGAGATAAATGAAAGATAAGCAAGTAGAAAATCTTTTGAGGGCAAAGAGAGGGTGAACATCATGTACTATTGTTCAAGACTGGGAGAAGAGGCATTGAAGCTGATGGAAGTAACCACCACCCTTCATCTGAGATAACAGAGCCAAGTAGTTCTTTGATGAGGTAATACAGGTTTCTGACACAAGGCAAAAGTACACCCTAAATCTTGAATAATGTAGGCAGATGGTACTGATGGTTATTGCTTTGGGTAAGGGTGTATTTGTGTTTATGCATGTACAAGAAAACAAGGTAGCTGAAACAGAAAGAGAAATAAGCTCTAAACAGAGCAGCTAAAAGGAAACTATCCGGGCATAAAGCCTAAAGGGAGAACTTACTGGGAATACTGAACACAAAAAAAAAAGTGATGCTGTATGCAAAGACACTGTCTTTGGTGGTTTTGATTTTTTGATTGCATCTGCAGGCTGCGAAAGGGAAGCTGGCATGTTCTTTGTAAATAGGTAGAACTGAAGCCAAGAAAGGGCCCGACTCCATCAATGGTTTAGCTTCCTAACCAGAACAAGTTCTGATATGTGACCATCTGTGTCAAAGGAAGAAATATTATAGATAATAAAGCAGACTAAAGGAAAGACTACAGACAAACCTACGGTGTCCTGAGAAAGCTAAGGATGTTATAATGAAATAAATCTTTTTGTCATTAATCAAAAGTCATATGCACAGAAATTATTGCAAATACAAAATGCTTTATCAGATAGAAACACTGGGATTCCATTTTTAACTAAAAAAAGCTCCCCCAAAGCTTAAACGAGCCCTCAAAAACTAGACCGAGAAGGTGCTACTGTTCTGCAGGCTGAGAGGTTCAGGTTCAGTGAGACAAAAGTGGGAGGCAAGCTCCGGGGCAGTGTTCCTCTGTGAGAAAAAAGTCCCTCCAGGCTCACTGTATAGGTGCTTTGGCCTCATACCCAGAGCTGGCTTACACAGCTACACCCTAATTAGGTGCTTAAGGTCACATCCACTCCTTCTCCTGAAATAATCAATGAGACCAGATGTCATGTACCAAATGGTACACAAAATGCCAGAGAGGGGTCTACCATTTGCTGTTTTCAACCCTGCTTGCACCAGCCTTCCTGCTGAAACTGAGGAGATGAAAATCAGTTGGAAAGATGAACACAGAAATTACCTCTGCAGTAACCTGAAGTGTACCTGCTCTGTTCTTCCATGCCACCAAGCAGTACACATCACCCTCCTAAAGAGCAGTTATCATTTGGATCTCTAGCACTAAAACCATAATGCACTTCCACAGCTGTAACTCGGAAACAAAACTGGTCTGATTGAAAGCTATTCTGATCCTTCACAAACTAGTCACAGAACAAAATTTTTAGGATGGCAAACATCCAGTCACAGTTGAAATTTTCACAAGTTTTTACTTTCCCTCTGGGCATTGTTTCTTTCG
Organism: Calcarius lapponicus; assembly: GCA_039654755.1. NCBI lineage: Eukaryota > Metazoa > Chordata > Aves > Passeriformes > Fringillidae > Calcarius > Calcarius lapponicus. Next base: position 26,762,924 of record CM077464.1, read on the forward strand.
TCCACTTGGATTATACCTATCTACTTAGATTTAGTTAAGAATTTGGCATCTAGGATAAAGCAGTTGTCTATGCCTTCTTTTTAGTTATGGAGGTAGATGTTCACTTCCAGAAACATATCACCATAGCCTAACAGAGAATTTAAAGTTAGACATCTCTGAAAAATAGTACAGGATGTCTTTTTGCATTGACTGAAGTGGGAACCTGGACAGCTAGTCAGTCTGGACACTACTTTGGGACAGTAGCCGACAAGGCCTACACAAGTTTTTGTGTACTGGGCCATGATATACTTCAAAATCTTTCTCAAGGGCATCTGTGGTTACTTGTGTAACCTTTCTTGGGTGTGTCAAAAAAGACCCTGTCAAATGCAGTAAAGTCATGAAAATAGGAGATCCAAGAAGAGCTCTCAGAGAAAAGAGCCATTAGACGGGCTGCTTGGGTGGGTATGAGGAACAAACCTCACATGGCTTCTGTGCATGAAGGAGCACTACTTGTCATTCAGGGTTCCTCTCTCATAAAAAGTTGTGTGTGGTGGGAAGAAACAAGAGCACTGGTGTTGTCTCAAAAAGGTGTGGCTTGTTCAGGTTAGACTTCACAGCCACAGTTGTCTGAATGAGGACTAGTAAGAGATGAGAGCGTTTTGATCTGTCTGCCACTCTGTAAGGGATAATAGGCAGTTGTTTTATTATTCCTTCAGTGTAATGTACAAGGATGATTTGTAATGAGGCAGAATCTAGGATAAATAGCTCTTGCTATAATACTTTGCCTTCAGATATCTCAAGAGCTAATCTGCGGTGGGTATGCTTGCTGTAAATCAGAGGCTATGTCTTTGCATTTGGAAGTCACTATTATTATGTTAAAGGGTGTATCCTTTCATAGTTCAAGTATGGCATTTGGAAAGAAGTAATTTCACCTCAGAGTGGAAGCTTCCCTGGGGCACAGATCTTCAACAGTGAAATTTTGTGTGTGTACTTTGACAAACGCATGCCCAGTGGGCATGTGCCAAATTATGCCTTTGAAGCCATGGAAGCCTTGCTGTGGGAACCTAGAACTTTGAAGAATTTCTCAAGGGAGAGGAAGCAAAGCCAGCTGGACTCATTTTCTATAGACAGAAATTTAATTGCTAGCTAGCAGCTACTACCTTAGAAGAGAAATCATCTGAGAGACCTGGAACATGTTGGTGTGAACCCTTGTTAGAGGAGTTGGGAGACAGCTTGACTGTGACCCCATCCAGATTCCTCTCTTTGCACATTCTTTTAAACTTTAGTATTTACTGTCATAATAAAATGTGATCATAATTATAAGAACCAACACATCATCGTTATTACTCAGCACCTAAGAACAAACTGTAAATACTCTGCTTTTGACTGCATACCAGCTGAACAAAGAACGATTTCTTTGAAACTAGTACATATCAATTCAGCAGACTTACAGACATGAAATTAACTTGATACAATAAAATTTATGTACAGCCTTTTCTGCAAGAAGTGGTTTATTTTCACAACCCAGTGACTTCATCTTTCCTATTCTCTGAGACATAACCTTGCAGCTCCTGAGGAGCAGGTTCCTCTTTGTGGTAGTAGATACCTGTCCTCCTCTGTGAGCTCTTTTTTGATTTCATCCTTCTTCAATGCTCTCAAGTAGTCCTATGTAATCCTTAACTCACACAAATGCACATTATTTTGCCTGACCAAAAAAAACAAAACTGTTGTAAAATATTGCCCCAAGAATGGGAAGTATATGTGTGTGTGTGTGGTGTAAAATGGTAATTCACATGTTACTGTACTATTAAGATAATGTTTCTCTACCAAAATGACTATAAATAAAGCACTTCAGGTAATAAATTAAAAATCTTACTGAGGGAAATTGCCTAGTGAAAGGAGGCTCAGGATATACCTTTATCACGACTCTGAGGTTAGTGCTAATTGGCAGACAACAAAGCCTATGAATTCAGAGGTTGACTGTTGCCTTCTGCTTTTCTCCACTCACAGGTGAGCACACCTCCCCCTCTATTAGTCTTGTGATTTATCTGTACTTGTATGCAGACCTCTGACAAGAAGAGTCCATCACTGCGTTGGACTCTGTACCAACATGGAGTGCGAACATTTCCACTATGCAATTTACGATCTGGACAGAGAAAGAAGAGGGAAGTGAAACCTCCTCCCTTTTTACATAAGGAACAAATACTATGATTCATAGACATTTAGGTGCTTTGCTGATTGGTATCTGATTGGTCAAACTCACAACAACTTTGAAATATCTTCAACCAGTTGATCTGCTCACTCCATGCACATCCTCTGACTCCACAGTAATGGCAAAGTAACCAGACCTGTTTCACTACAGGTTAAATCAGCACTGCCACTCCATGCCCAACATTTCTACCAAAAGACCTACATTCCTCCAGTGACATGCACTGGGGAACTGGTGAAAATTAAAAACAACCCAGAAGAAAAAGTAAACAAAACAAAACAAAAACCTTACAAATTTTAAACCAGATTAGTTGCCCACTCAGGGATACGATCTCATGGCATCAGAGCTGGTTGCACTGATTTCATTATTTGTTCATATAACTACACTTTGGGTCACATTAGCCTGTTTGCTCTGGGTGAAAGTGCACACAAGGACAGTCACTGCTGTTCAACTGAGACACAATAGCTTGTTAAATTGTTATAAACTGATCATAAGTCTGAGTCCCAAATGTCTTACCCGAGGTCACCCAGCAGTTTGAGACACACCCAGCAACAGAACATCCCCAGAGTCCAGCCTAGTGTCAAATACAATGGCACTTTTCCTCTCTAATTGCAACCAATTGTCACTGTCTTTTGGTGGGTGTAACCAGGAGAAAATGGACATGGGAATGAACTAGCACTGTCCAGTGAGCCTTTCCAGTTTCAGCTGAAGCATGTTGGCAAGACTTCATCAGGAGAACTCCATGGTTTCACCAGGCTTTATTTCTCCATGGGCAACAAATGATTAGATGGAGTAACTCAGAGAAAAATTCTTGTGATATGTGTAGGTGTTGTCCTGGACAATATGTTTCAGGGAGAGTGGGTATCATCTGCAGAAACAAAAAGCATTTTTGACCCTAGAGAAGCTTGTCCAATTCAATGCCTTCCTTTCCTATGCACCAGAGCAGTGGAGTGCTATGGTTAGTGCTACTCAGTGCATAATACATGAGCACTATATTAATCTAAAGAGCAACTAGCACAGAAGATGTAAAAATGAAACAGTGGGGCAGAGGGACCCAGTGCTGGAGGAACACTGCTTTCCACAAGGCATGTAAACCCTAACTAATAGATAAAGAGCTCTATTCTTCACCTGTTTAACTCCTCCCCTCTTGCTTCTCTTCCCTTTAAGAATTCTCCTTTTTCCCCTCCAGTTCACAGCACCATATAGAGGACCTGTGGAAGCCCACGCAAACAAATGGCAACACTTCCATTGACTTCAATGGGCTCTGTAACAAGCAGAGACTTTAAAAAAAAATAGGTGATTACTTTTTTCCTTTCGAATGTCAAGACCCTCCCCTTCCCCCCAGAAAAATAATCCATGTAGTAATCATAAGTGCTTTATATTGTGCAGTGCAATGGGCATAATTAATCCAACACTCTAAACCACTAGTAGCAGTTAGTCTCTCTAATGCTTGGAAAATTATTTTAAATAGACTTCATAGCTACAGAATAGGATTTTTTTAGATTGTAAGTACTTAGAGTCCAATATCAGCAGTTGTTAGCAGCATGTCTGTGCTGACTTTAAAAAGGACAGTCTATTCATACATATAGAAGAATGGGGCTCAAATCAGCATTTGTTGAACAGTCAAAATCATTTAGATGTCCATGAGCTGTTCTCTCAAAACTGTAAATGTAGGATCAACCCTGCTGTTGCTCTTTGGCCAATTATTTAGACATGATCTTGATTAATTACTCACCTGGCTCTTTGGATTCAAGCAGACAAATCTCCATCTATTTTCCCTACTCTACAACCAAACACAAAAAAAAAAAATCCTCCCCCTCTTCCTCTTGATTCACTGAACTGAGGACTTTACTGGTAAGGGCAAAAATCCCAGGTATATTTTAAAAGTTCTTTTTTTTGCTGCCTGAAAGTTCATCAGCTTAACAAAGGGCTATGATACTGGGCGGTGGGGAGGGGAGAGAATGCATTGCTAATTTAGTGTCCTAGCATGCTCTGGTTATCTGCAATGTCTTTGTTCTGAAAAGCTGCGCATTTTTTGGCAACACTTGGACAAAAATGTTCCAACTGTATTGAAGTTTAGGTCATATGCAAATGCTCATATTCAAAATGGTGTGCACAACACCGTCTTTCTAATCCTACCACTAAAATATGATTTGTGGCTGTTCTTCAGAACGTCTGCCTGATTAAACATCCTTGGAAAAAAATGCATGGGATTGTAATAAAGAATCATAAAAACGTTTCTTTTAATCAGTAATTAAGTAGCAATTAAGCATAATTATTACAATTTGTATCTAATTTATAATATCGGTAGAATGAACAGATGTAATTTATCCTCCAGTAGTCAACAGTGCTTGGCTTGAGCAAAGCCAGCTCGCACTTCCCTTCACATTTGCAACACAAAAAGGACACCATGGATGGTGAGCAAATGTGTCTTCCCCAAGGGTGGGAATATTCAGCAGTGGGTAGGAGCTGCTCAGTCATCTGAAAGGCTGTAAAAATACCCATACAGACAACATAAGGTTTTCCTACTGTCTTCAGTAGATTATAAAAATCTTCAGGTTTTTAACCTTATAAGGAGCCCTCACTTCTGTGTAGCTGGTACAGTAACTGTTCAGTGCCACAACCAACTATTGCAAAATATAACCATAGGCGTGCTTTTTTATATGAAATATTATTAAAATGGGTGAAGTTTTTTTCATGTGGTGGCTGGGGGAGGTTCTTCACTAGCAGCCTACAAAAAATTACACAGTTTACTGAGTAACTCAGAGAGGAAAAAAAGAAGTTTTCATTACAAACTCTACGCTAATTTTCCTTAACTCCACAGTTTTTAAATGCTTAAGAAACATGTGTGTGATCTTGGACTGTCTGGAAGCAGCCAATAGGACTACTTTCTGCCATGGATGCTTTCAAGTAAAACTACTATGAATTTTTGTTTGTGGTCTTGAACCTTGCTTAAGGTTCACCTGAGACATACATGGCTTGATGGTAAAACATCAGTCTTCACATGTAGCTGATTACCATGGAGCTGTGTTTGGAAAGTTCTGTGATGGGGGGGGGGGGGCATTAAAGCACCTTAAGGAGTTCACTCAGTATAGAACACAGAAATATATATAGCCCAGAAACTTTACCCTTTGCCTAACAATAGAAAATTCACACAACAGGCCTCTGCCAAGGTAACCTTCTGAATCTGCTTCAACAGAAATTTTTAAAAACTGTATATTTGATGGATCTGGAATGTTCTTCAATCTCAGAAGTCTGAATGTATATGCCCTGTCCTTACCCTGATGCCATACCTGGCTGAGTTGATCCCCTAAGCACATCTGCTGCTTGGAGAAGAGGATTCCCCAAGGACGGTGCAAAGAAGCCCCGAAGGAGCTGAAATAAACTGGTATACTGGTATTGAATCTGACCAGCCTGAATGTAGAACTATTTGGCATCTGAAAATGCAAAAGAACTTGTTGAGAAATTAAAATCTAGTTTGCTCAAGCCAGTGTTAATTTGGAGAACCAAATCAGGTCTGTGGTTTTCTCAGTGACAGAAGTCTCACAAAGTTTGTGGATCTGTAAACTGAAGATTTCATGCATTCCTAAGCCCTTAATTAACAATGTAAGTCTGTTTAAAAGATTCTTATATAGCAAAAACTTTATGGTTTTAAACTGAAGTTAATGGTTTACTGATGGAATATACCATTAAGGCCTAGCCATTTGAAAGTGGTAATAAGGAGACAGATGCATATTCAAATGTTTATCTCTTTAATGTTCCCAAACCTAATCTCTTAAATGAGCGTAATCAGAAAAGCGGCATTCTAATTCTCTTTTGGGGAAGAGAAGGCGCCAGAGATAGAGTGATAACTGGGATGTGAGTTAAAGCCATTCTCATGAAACTGTGGCTCTGTTTGAACCCAAATTGGAGAGCTTTTTTTAGGTACTGTGTCTGCTAGAATTCAAAGAGAAGACAAACTTCTGCTTTCAGGGCATAAAACCAAACTATGGACAGCCTTCATTAAAAAAAAAAAAGCCAAACAAAACAACAAAAAGCCAACTTTATAAAAATGTCAGGCTTGCTGGTTTTGCTTTGGTTTACACTAAGATCTTTCTCACACACCTATACCTCTAAGCCAAAAGAACAATAAGGTTGTGAAGTTAGTCACTCAAAAGGTAGAAAGTGCCAGACATGAGGTTGGTTACATATGCAACCCAAATTCAGTTCCTTAGGTGAACTCATGATTAGACATGCTTTAATCACATGGCCACACACATTTTTTTCCACAAGACAAAGACAGTGCAAGCCTGACGACTTAGAGGAGCAAAGTGCAGTATTATGCACTGTGTTGGAGGGTTGTGACAAAAGAGAATTACCAGGTCTGTATGGCAAGTAATGGGCTGAGAGACCCAGCCCTCTCACAGGAGGTGGGAGGCTGTGAAATGCCCTGGTGCCATATCAGCATGTCCCTTCTCCATGCCAGTAAGCCCCTGCAAACACATGTGAGCAGAAATGGAGGTAGCAGGCTGGGCTGCAGCACCACGGCCTGCTGCACAGCACCAAGGAAATTACCGTGAACAGGGACAGGCTGCAGCCAAGGTTCACTGGTCTATGGCCCATTTTGCTTTCTATGACAATCTGGTTCACATTACAAGTGTATAACTGGCAAAGTTGTGGTGAGTTTTGGTGGAGTTTTGGTGCTTTGTTTTGGTTTTTGGTGTTTTTTGGGGGATTTTGTTTGTGTTGTTTTTTGTTGTTTGGGGATTATTTTTCTTTTTGGTGGTTCTAGCATTTGCTGGCAGTTCCATGGCTTTTGTCATCTCTTGTCTACATATTTCTTTGTTCAGCCTTGTGCCTTTGAAACCTTACACCCAGCTCTAGTTATCTTTGCTTTTTTAGTACTCAAAAGTGGTCACTAAGCAAGCATGGACTCATGTAGGCCTGAACTTTTCCTAAACAAAAGACCTACAAATAATTGTTACAACTAATCACCTACTGCCTGAAAATGCACTGTCACCCTCTGAACCGCAGAGGGTATTAGAGATATTTGGGTTGACACCCACAATCACTTCAACGTGCAGGCACTGACTTCCGTGAGCCCAAGTCCCCACATTAAGGATGGCAGGAGGAAGCCCAGACAGAGGCTCTCATCTCCCAGATAATAGCAGGAGACTAGGCCAGGCCGGCTTTAATCTCGGCCCTCGAATTAAAATTTATCCCTTTCTACTGACAGCGAGGCACCTGGCAGGGGGAGCCCCCGGCCCCCCGCCAATGGATCTCTCCCGCAAAGCGCTCGTTTGGCTGCCGGGGCAGCCCGGGACCTGCAGGGATGGCCCGCCCGGCATGAGGGCGGGACTGGTGCCATTGCCCCGCCGCCTGTGCCCGCATGACAGAACGCGGGGGGGCCCGCGGTAGCCGGGCGGGCTGCTGACACCGGAGCAGCTGCAGCCACAGGCGCCGGGCCGGGCCGGGCCGGGGCCGCGGGTGGGGCCGCGGCGCGTTCCCGGCGTGGCGGGTTCCGCCGCCTGCCCCGGCGCCAGCCCCCGCGGGGCCGGGAAGTCCCCCCCAGGTGCGCCGCGCCCCGGGGGGCCCGGGGGCCGCTCCCGCCCGGCCCCGGCCGCTCAGCCGCCCCCGGCTCCCGGAGAGGGGAACGCGGGGAAGGGAGGCCGTGGATCCCGGCGGGCCCGCCCGCTCCGCTCGCTGCGCCCTGCCCGAGGTGCCGCAGTCGGGGCCCCGCGGTGCCCTCGCCCCCGGAACGGGCTTCGGCAGGAGCGGAGCGGGGATGCGGCCCCCGGGGCCCCGCCGCAGAGCCCCCGCGGCACGGGGGGCACGGCGCTGCCCCGGGCCGGGGGAAGAGCTGGGCACGACCGGTCCCGCGGATCCCCACGTTTAGCCTAATCTAATAGCAGCAGTGATTAGAGTTTATTATTATTTGCGCGCTGAACTTTTCAGCTGAAGGGAGATTTAAAAATCAATAGTTAAGTCACATGCCTGACTGCTTGGACACTTATGGAAAAAGCTGTTGGCCAAGGCCAATAAATCAATCCTCCTTTTTCAGTCCTGTTTGTTTCTTTTCCTACTTCCAGAATTTTCTTCCTTGCAGAAGGGAACCCACATCTAACAAGGTGCCACTTTGAAATACATCATGTTTGAAGCCAACATGCTAATTATAGATTAACAGGGAGGTGAAACTCTGTTGAAGTGACATAGTGAAAAAAAAACCCAAGGTGATCAAATATAGTATGTCATCAAACATATTAATACTCGCTTAAAATCCTATGTTTAAGGGAAGGCTGCATAATCCTCTCAACCCCATGACTCACTGGCACCGGCTTTTACTCAGAGAAGTGAAGTTAGAAATTCATTTAAGGTTATTTTGTGGTAAGCGGGCTCTCAGACCTCTGAGAGTTTTTTACAGCCCCAGTCAAGGTATGTCCAATATTTCCAGCCTGACACATCAGCAGCTACAGACTGAACAAGTAAATGAAATGGAAGTGTTTAACAGGCTTCACACGTTTCATTTATTTGGATTGAACTGAGGAGCTGAGCTGAGCCTTGAATCACCAGCGAAGGAAGAGCATAATTACTTGTCATTATATTCATTCCAATTTATAAATAATGTTTCTGGCTTTATTTTATTCAATGCTTAATTTAAAAATAATGATTAAAATATTAGCCCTTGGGGCTGCGTGCTGGATTATAGCCAGATGCGTTATTACTTTCTCTCTTGGGACTCCGGAAATATCTAAATGGACTAGGAGGGAAAATGAAGATTTCCCACACTATTAGCTATGATGGAAGGACAGTGCTATAAACTTAAGCATAGATTTTAATTGTTTTACAACGACGAGGTATTTCACCAGAATCAACAAATAAATGTTGGAATAAATCACATTTACTGTAAGGTAGTGTATGGCTTTGGTATCCACGCAGAGGAACACACCAGCCACTGCATTTCTGGGTCTGGCTGTAAATACACACGTGTAAGGAAATCGTGGGTGCCTGCATATCTGCACACACACGTAAATTTCTCTAATATGTTTATATGTTCAGCGGTGGGAACAGCAGCAAAATAAGTGTTCCCTGATTTGGAGCACTTTCCAGGTGCTGCAAACACTGATGAACTAAAATCCTTATGTAGAAAATGAATAGGTCCCTCACACGTACACATATACACACCTCAAAAAAAAAAAAAAAAAAAAAAAAAAGGAAGGAAAAGAGAAAGAAAATAGAGGAAAGGGGAACTCGATTTATTCTCATTTGTTTATCTCTAGATTTTTCCCCCTTCTCTGCAATTCATTTGAATAGCTTTCAAGCTGCAAAATGGAAATGTGGCTCCTGCCCTCTATTTCAGCAGCAGCGTCCTGGCAACAGCATCGAACAGAACATTCTGATAAAAAAGAAAAAAAGCTTTAGCCCAAGAAGCCCATGATTGCTGCCCTTCCTGTCTATCATCCCTTTACAAAATCCTCTCCTCCAAACCTGAGCTGCATGCTGTCAGAGCTAATAATGTCTTCTAAAGAAAAGGGGAAGAAACAGCATTCATGCACAATGTTCCCATTTATTACATAGAGTGCTTATTTAAAAATTGCAAATATCTTTGTTTGGTTCACTGCAAATTAAAACCAAGATGTAGGAAGTTACACGATGCAACAATTATTCATGTCACAGCAGAGCATCAAACCCTCGTATCTGGCTTTTCTATTGGTTAATATGTGTGTGTGTGTGCGTGTGTGTGTGTGCGTGTGTGTGTGTGCGCACGTGTGTATGCGTTGTGTGTGTGCAATGCAGGGAATATCCCTTGTTGTGAAAATAAAAACCGCTTCAGGTAAGTCTGTGTTTTGTTGTTTTAGAACAAGTGTGGGGGGAAGTCATTACCGATGCGAAGTAGGCAAAGGCTGTGAGTGTGCTGTCTTTGCTTTCCCGCGGGGGTTCGGCCCCAGGAGCCGTCGGGAAGGCTGCGGTGGGAGCGGGGTGCTGGGCTGGGGCAGCGGCGCTCCCCCCGGCCGCTCAGCCCCGGCCCTCGCCCCCGCAGCTCCCCGCAAACGCCGACGCCTTCCCGCGGGGTGCCAGCGGCGAGAGCCGCCGCTGCCCGGCTGCCACAGGACCCTCGGTAGCAAACACGGCTGCGGGAACAGCCCGTGCGAGCGGACCGAAGGCGCTCGGAGATTGTCTGGGGCAGGAGCGTGGGGGGCGTTCACCGTGCACGGAGCTGCGGCGGGAACCCCGCGGCCCTGCCCAGGCAGCAGAGCAGGGAGGTGCGGACCGGAGCAGACGGGTACACCGTGAGGTGCCACAGGCCGGGGAGAGGAAGGGGCCGGCGGGACAGAACCGGCACGGCCCGAGCGCCGGAGACACCGAGAGGAGGGCAGGAGTTGGACAGCCCTATCGGGAGGACTTAAAACAACCCGTCGGGCGGGATGGCTTCAAAGGCTGCTTCGCCGCCTGGAAGCTTTCCTCAGTGTGGGGACGCGAGGCCTCGGCGGGCAGGCTGCGGGCCGGGACCCGGCGGAACGGGGGGCCCAGAGGAACGGGGGGCTCAGAGGAACGGGGGGCCCAGAGGAACGGGGGCCCAGAGGAACGGGGGGCTCAGAGGAACGGGGGGCCCAGAGGAACGGGGGGGCTCAGAGGAACGGGGGGCCCAGAGGAACGGGGGGGCCCAGAGGAACGGGGGGCCCAGAGGAACGGGGGGCTCAGAGAACGGGGGGCTCAGAGGAACGGGGGGCCCAGAGGAAACGGGGGGCTCGGGGCCGTCCTCGGGCGCGGCCGTCGGGGCCGGCGCCGCGCGCATGCTCCGCGCCGCGTCACGTGCGGCGGAGCGGGGAGGCCGCCGGGCCCCGCCGAGCGCCCGGGGGAGCCCGGCCCGGAGCGCCGGCCCTCGGCCACGCCGCCCCCGAGCAGAGGCAGGGGACCGGGCCCCGCGCCTCCTGGAGGCAGCAGGGGCAGGGTTTCTCTCTGAGGAGGCCCCCGGCCGGGGCTCCGGGCATCGCCCTCGAAGGACGGCTCTGGGCTCGCCCGACGTGCGCACACGGACAGGGGGAGCCGCTCCCCCGCCGCTCTTCTCCCCTCGGGGAAGTTTGCTCGGTCCGGCCACCCGCGGCTGTGTGGTGGCCGAGCGCGGCCAAGCGACCCAAAACCACAGAGGAGCCGAGCAACAACCCCCCAAGCCACCCACTTGAAAAGCTGGGCTCGGGTCTCATGCCGGGGCCTGGATTCACTCCTTTCCTCACTTTTACACACCTAGGCTGCAATGCCACTGACTCTTACTTTGCCCGATGGACAAAGCGGCTAGTCAGAGCCTTTCAAGTTTAGATTGCTGTGCCGAAAACTTGTGTAAAACTTATTTTATTCACGGGCCACAGGTCACCTGACCAAAAAAAAAAAATCCAAAGACAGGAAGAAGTAATAATTGTCCCCACTTTTAACCGTATATATATGCACCGAAAATTAACGTTAAAATATCTTAAACGGGTCGAAGTCCGTGAGAGACTTCCTGCCCTGCTCTAGCTGAGGGCTGCAGGCAGGCCATTTGATTTATTTTCATTTTTCAAAGGAATGGAGAAAGTCGTCCGACTAGCAGTAGTATTATTATAATCTCCATTCTTAAACCTTGAAAGACCCTCGTAAACAATCGACTCCTTCTCCCAGTCCGGTTCCCATCGCCGCTTGGTAATGACTGGAAGATTAATGGCGCTTTTTTAGCAACACCTGTCTTTTTAAGCTGTCGACACTACCAATTAATACTTTTAATTACCACTACAAGGAGACTAACCAGAACCTTTCTGATTTGATTTCGCCGCTGAATTTTATCCCCTCTGAAACGAAGCAGCCCCGACTCGAGGCAGGGCGGCCGCGGGGGGCGACTCGCTTTGCTGCGGGTTTATTTTCTTCGGGCTGGACAGGGAGAGGATTTATTTGAGGGGGGGAAATTGTTGTGGGCTTATTTCCCTTCGCTTTCCCCCGCTTCATTGGAAGTATTTTGCCGTCTCTTTCGAGAAGAAAACAAAAGTGCTTGCTGACACGAACCCGGAGCACAGGAGTCCCTTTGGCTCCCCGAGAACCAGCCTTATGCGCCAGCGGCCCCGGGAATGGCAAGGGAAAGGCGGGAGGCACCAAGCACCCGCTTAGGCAAAAGTTACCCTAGAGAAACTGTGCGAGGGAGGCGGGGGCGATTCCCCTCTCCCGAATTCAGGGCAGTTTTACCAGTGATTTCAACGAAAGAGCTGCTGTCCTATCGACGGAGCCGGGAAGGACAGGGACAGCGGCACCTGAGCCCCGCTGACCGTGGGATGTCTAACTGAACCCCGCTCTCACCTCGGGCCTGGGCTGTTCCCCTCCGTCACCCCCCATTTCTTCGGGGGTCCCTGATCTTCATCTGAGTAACCCAACAGTCGAGCAGGAGATTGAGCACAAACTTGAACAGAAAGTGTGCTTGTCGTTCAGACGGTGTGAGCGCGATAAAAAGTTCGCAGATGCCTGTGAGCAGTGCAGGCAGGGCGCCATCCCCTCTCTCTCCAGAGATCCCCCTTTGGCCCTAGGGTGTGAGAGTCTGCGTGACCGCTTCCCGACCAGCCCAAAATGCTAGGAAATGGGGCTGCCACAAGATCCCCGGCCTTATTCTGAGGTGGATGGCAAAGTGTGCGAGCAAACCTTGTCCCCCCACACGTATTTCCCATGGCGACATGAAGTGGGCAGCAGCGTGTGGAAACGAAGTGGGAGCACCCAACTCGGGATGCTTAACCCCGGCTCATCCTCTGTGGACTTTTCCCTCTCCTCCCAAGCCCCCAGCTAGTGCATGTGAATTGCTGGGTGTTCCTCCGACCGAATGTGGAGAGCCGAAAAGCAGAAAGCGGTGGTGCTTGGGTTAAACAGACACCTCTGTGCCTGGTAAAGCGCGCCCGTGCTGTTCCGTGCCTGCCCTCCTTTGTGTCATTTCTCATGCTGCCCAGGCCTTGCAGAGTTATGCCGTAGGGGCGATGTCCCACGTTAGAACAATATGAATTCGCGGACGGATCCTGAATATGAATGAGGTATGTGGTCGTCTGACTGCTTTGAAGCCGTACTTCTCCGAATATGGCTTTAATTAAATGTCTTCCGGCTGTAAAAGATTACATGTTGTGGAAAATATATCCTAGCATGAAATTTACTTCCACGATACGAATTAGGTTACTTATAAATGTCTTCATTTAAAAAGGAAAATCGCTTCTCCTCGTTCTGTTTTCTGTTTTGTTGAACAGAGATCTCCAACGAGGAAAGAGGGTTGGGATAATATATTTATAGAGACACGTGTAACAAAACCTGCCAGAAGCGGAGTGGGTGAGGGCTGCTTGCTCAAATGCAGACAATTCACAAAACAGCAAGTTAAATCCAGATCTGATTTGTTTCAGATCCAGCTGTCAGAAACCCGGAATACCTCCCGCACCTCACGCCGCAGATACCTAACGCGCTCTTACCGCCCACGTCCCCCCGCGTCCCTTCCTCCTGCCTTTATTCCGTGAGAGAGATGGCCGGGGGGAGAGGGGTCAGGGCACACCGGTGGAGAAAGGTGACGATCTCAACTCGTGAAATATAATAATAATTCTTGCGGTATGGAAGATAACGCCGTGGTCACACTAGGACCAGTCAGTCCGGCAAAGCAGTTTCACTCTGCCAGTGAAACCGCGCTCAGTGTCAAGAGCTTTCCCGCTCCGGACGGTGGATGCGGGCGGAATCCAGGTTGCTGGAGGCGGTGCTCTGTTTGTATGTATCTCTTTACGCTTTCAGATACGGGACCTTACCTAGCTAGGTTTCTGTGGAGAGATCAGATAATGCATCCCTCCGTATTATCCTTCTAAATTAACTTTTAGATTTGTTTTTATAGTCCGCTGAGACCCTGACAAAAGTGGCTGTAGCTAGATACAGATACGAGATAAACGCATAAAGCAGGCTCATTACACGGGAATAAGTGAAGAACTCTCCTTGCAATCTACTCTAGATAACGAGTCTGCCCGAAGAAACAAGTAAAGCCGAGATATTTACTTCTTTTCCTAATAAATAAACCTCAATAACTGCATTGACTTTGCGCAGTGTTTACTACATTTCCATTCATTGCTTGGGTAAATGCATCCCTAAAGGCAGAGTAAATAATTGCAGTGATCTCAACAAGGGAAATGTGTAGACATTTGAAGTGTGCTAAAAATAAACGAAGGGAAAGAGACTGAAGAGAGAGGACACCGCGCTCGTTTGCCGTAATTAAAGCCTCTGCTTTCTCTCGCCGGAATCCGAGACTTGCAGAGCGCAGCCGGGGTGACACATCCCCCGCTGGTGTCACCGGCTCAGCACACGAGTGGCCGTGGGAGCCGAGGCTGAATGCGGCGTGTCCTGGGCTCGGGAGGGCTCGGCGCGGCGCTTGGCCCGGGGGTGAGACTGGCCGCTACCGCAGGAGAAATTGCAGCCTCTCTGATGACTTAAAAGAGCCGCGAGTTTCCATTCTCCTCTGAGCCCTTCCAAAATGGGCACTTAAGAGCGGTGGTGGCTTGGGTTTTTTTGTTTTGTTTTGTTTTTATTTTTTAATTGCATTTCATCTTGTTCTGCCAGATAAAGACTTTTTATTTAATTGTTGTTGGGGTTTTTTTTTCTCTTTCATTTGAAAAGAAAACAAAACAACATAAGTCCCCGCTAAAACAAACATCTGCTTCAGCAGCACCCGGGCAGGCGGGGACGCCTGCCAAGTGAAAGCCTCACAGGCGGCGGTCTGCAAACCTGCGGCTGCGTTCGGGGAGGTCCCCCGGCCCTCGCAGGGGAAGATCCCCCCGCGCCGCTGCCGCGTAAGGGTCCCGGCGGAGGGGCGAAGCAGGCACAGCCCCGCTCGGACTCTCGACGGGGACCACGCATGCCGAGAGCAGGCTTGCCCTATGGGCAGAGACCTGTCCGCGGGTTTCACTGCAGGCGGTGTGGCTGCACACCTGACCAGGTGCGGGAGAGGCGGGCGGCCGGGGCCTCCGCGGGGGTTCCCTCCTCCAGCTGAGCAGCCCACTCGCTTGAAACCTAATTGCATTTTAAAGCAGGTATACACCCCCCCACATACACATACCCCCCATCAGGGACAACAACCAACGACAACAACACAACAAAACATTAACCAAACAAAAAGACCCAATCTGCGACTCTCTACGGAGCCACACATTGAATGAATCTATCTGCAAGGTTTTAATCACAGCCAAGGCTTCGCTACAAATCTGTACAAGAGACAGTGGCTGGTTCCCTCTGATCTTTCCCCTTCTGACTCCTATTATTTTGACCCAGGCTACAATATAGAAAACGGCGTGTGTGATCCATCTGCAAGGCTGGGCTGGGGTTTACCCCCCCTCTGCTTCCCTGCCACTTCCTTCACACTCGCGGTATGGAAAGCCATTGACGCCTGCCTGTCTGTTATAATGTTAGTGGGTTGAAATCCAGAGGAGCCTCCGCTCCGCTCTTGCTCTCGCGCTGGCAGCGCTCAAAATCCGCAGTCTCTCCTTAAAATGAGTCTTTTCCAGCGTGAGGAGGTGACCTCCTCTTGCGGGTGCCTTTCCTCACCGTTCAGCTGCTATTAGGACGATGGCAATATTACATACTAGCAGAAGGAGAGGAGGACGTGTGTTTCGGGGTAAACAGGCTTGAGAGACCGGGAGGAAAAAAAAATATCATCGGCAGATGCAAGGAGAGATATTTTGCTGAGCTTCTGGGAGCTGTAAATACAGTGGGCAGACTGCGCTGCCAGGGCAGGACAGCGGCTGCCGAGCCGTACCGGGCAGCTGCTCTCCCATCAGCGCGGTGCGGCCGCGGACACCCGCGGAGCGCGGGGCGGGGGCGCGCCTTTGGCGGCCGCCACAGCCGCGCTCCAGCGGGGAAAGTCCCGTGCATCCGCGGAGGGAGCCTCTCCGCAAAAACGCATCTGGAGCGGATCGCTGCCAGCGGGAATATTTTCTGGCTTTCCGCTTCCCTCGAGATTTTCCACATACTACTCTGCCGAAGACCTCCACTCTCCCCCGAGCACCTTTCGAATGCTTTGTGGATTCCGTACTGTTGCTAAAAAAAACAGGAGATCCCTCACTAATCTAATATTTGCCTTTTCCCCTCCCTCCCGTCCCCCCCGCCCCACTCGGCATTTCTCTGACACTTAAAAAAAATCCTGTTGCAAGGTCTGCTTCACGCGGGTACATGGGCTTCTGGCGCAAAAACACACGAACCTACGTAATTCCTGAAGTAAGTTTATCTGGGACCTTCCCAGCTACTCTGACCGGTGTGAGACAGAAAGCACTCTCCCGGACTCTGGTGTGAATTGGGAAGAGGGGATATATAATTCCAGAGCACACTCCTTCTGGAGGAGCCTCGCCTGGGGAACGCCGTCAGCTATCGCACCCCTCCCCACAAACCACAAAACAAGATAAACCACCCGAAAGAGGGACTCCGCTTGCAGAGCCCACCCTTGCAAACGCCTCAGCAGGACTTCCCGGCAAGGATGGGATGAGAAACGGAACGGGAATGTTTGTTTACCCCTGTTGTTATTGTTGAACGCATGAATGAATGAATGGATGAATGAATGAATGGAACAGAAGGTGCTCGGAGGCATATAGGAAGCTTCTGACCGCTTACATTAACTTCCTATTACACCCTAAAAATAGAACCCCATTTCCTGTTGTTTGTCAGCTCCTTCTAGCTGTTGTGTCTGTTGCGTGACATCTTTCGACTCACAAATGTGACCTTAAACCACGCAAACGCGCTTTGGCCCTTTGAAAGTGTTACCCACAAACATCATTAAAGCGACGCGGTTTAAGGTGACACCGAAGACCGGTCGCACGAAGTCACCCAGTCCTGGGGCACAGGGAGCCCGGTGCGTGGTGCCACGCTCTCCGCCCGACAGCGGAGCAGGGGAGGACGGCGGGGAGAAGGAAAGGGAGCGTAGCATTGACCCCGCGGCTCTCAGCCAGCCCGGGCGTGGAGAGATACTGGTCCTAATCCCGTTCGGGATGCAAAGGCCTCCTTGCTCTCCAGACGAGCGAGGGTGACTTGCGGAGAGCATTCTCTGGGAATATTACAGCGCGGGGTGGGGAGAGGAGAAGGCCGGCCAGAGATGCGCGGGCAGGGCCCGCGGATACCCGCCGTGCGAAGGGAATAGAGAGCAGAACAGTGCACAGGGCATATCCCCATCGCCCCCGAGCAGGGCTGCAACCCAGACCTCCGGGAGCTCGGGCTTGGCCGCGGAAAGAGCGGGGAAGCCAGGAAGGGGGGTCGCATGCGGGTAATTCCTGCTGCCTTTTCCCAGGGACGGCCGTGTGCTCACGGGAGGCCGTGCAGGGGCTCCCGCCCCGGGACAGTGCCCAGCCTCCCCCTGGCTGGCACCTTGCCCCATCCCGTCAGGCTCCCGGCCCGTCCGGCCCCGCGCAGATCCCGCGAAGCTCAGCTGAGCAAGGCAGCTCCCCTCCTGGGCTCCCGCCCCTCACTCGTGACTTCTGCCCGCTCACTTTCCGAGGCACTTCAGGGCAGGGGGACTAGGAGGAGTGGGGTGCCTGTCCCCACCCCTTTTTCACGAGTCACCCACCCTGGGAAATGGACACTCCACTGTTCTGATGCGTCCAGAGCTATTGATTCAGGTCTAATTTCTCCAGAAAGAGGCCGATGACGGAGCTCGGCTGCGCGCAAATGGGAGCCAGGGAGGAGCGGTGCCCGGCAGCGCAGTGTCCCCAGCGGGCAGGGACCTCCCGGTGCCCGGGCATCCCCCTCCAGAGCGCGGGCCCGGGACCTGCCTGAACCTCGGAAAAGAAATATCCCTGCAGCTGCCGCTTCCAGCGGGGCACGGCTCGGGTCCCTATTGCTCCCCACTCCACCCCCACGCCCCCCGCGACCCCCGGTGGGCCTAATTAAATTGAGGGAAATTATCGGTGTGAGGTTGGACGGAGTCAACTGTCTTGACGACAGACGGGGATGTCTGAGCACCGCGGGGGAAGAGCAGCGCCGGGTTTCCAGCTCTTCCCTCCGGCCGGCGCCCACTGAGGGCTCGGCGGGGGCTCCGCATCCCCGCGGCGCCGCCGCTCCCCCCGGGCCACATCCGGAGCCGCTGCCCGTCCCGCTCGCCCCACCGCATCTCATCCGTCAGCTGGGCTGAACGAGAGATGCACAAGCAACTCCGTTTGCTGCCTATGGCAGGAAGCAGTTCCTGCAGATTCTCCCTGTCTTTTCTTCTCCTTTTTGTCTGACTCAGACGCCTTATTCCCTCCGCCAAGGCGGCATATAGGTATTATTTCAAAGCGATCTCCTCTCCTGCCCAGCTTTCCCCCATTCCGGGGTTAGCATCCATTATGAGGCAGGAATTATTTCGAAACAAGAAAACAACGTGTTGCAAACACTCCCCAGCCTATTTTCTGACATCTTTTGTTATGCATGCTCTTGCTGCTGGAGAAAATGCTAGTATGTGCACCTGCGAAAAAAACGCCTTCATGATGTTAACAGCAAGCTGGAGGGTATAAAGCAATAAAACTGCCAAATGTACCTGTTCCTGTTGAGTACATTACCTACACCTATGAATAAAGAGTCTCAGTAGGAATTCTTTCCTTTCTCTTCCTCTTTTCTCTATATTTTTATTCATTGTAGATTTGTAAACGCCTGGATCGGGTTACCCTTTCGCGTGTTAAAGTGGAACCCTTGTTAAAAGCCGGAGAACAAGGCAAGACACTTACAACTGCATTCAGAGTTACTGAACCGACTCCAAGGGCTCAAGTGAAACAACGATGAGAGGGTGGCTAAGGGGGCTCAGAACATCCCAGCCACACAGGAAAAAAGACGTGCCTCCCCCATGCCCCCCTGAAAAAAGCCGTATGAACTACAAGCGCAGAGAGGCTACGGGTTATGCCCTTCCACCGACAGAGCATCGCTTGGCATCCTCCTTCCCCCCTTCCCCCCTCCCCAACGGTCTGCGAAGAGGGGGCTCCCATCCTTCGGCTTCCCAGAGCTAATGATCGGGTCGTGGGGAAGCGCAACTCCAAGATAAAGGAAAAAAATGAAAAAGAGAAAAAAATCCCAGAAAGAAAGATTGAACCCCTCTAAGTATTTCCACAAGCAACGCGTTAAAAAAATTAGATATATATATATAAACATCTGCAGAATCTGAAAACCAATCCTCAGGGAATGTCGCAGTGAGAGGCAGTGTCAAGACCTGGGATCGGTCGGGGGACGTCTCTGGGCTGCGCGAGGTTTTGGAAGCAGCGGCTGCTGGTGCCGGTGTTGGTTTTCAAAGCCCGAAGCCTCCAGCCCCTTTCCCCATCTAGAGCAACTTTCGGATTTCTTTAGGCTTAGCGAGTTCCGCAGGGTCCTTCCTACCTCAGTCCTCTCCGGTGGGGTCTGTCTCTGGAGTTCATGCTTAGCTGGACGCGAGGAGATTTAAGCGAGGGAAAGGGGGGAAAAAAAGAGAGAGAGGGGGTGAGAGAGAGGGGGGAGAGAGAGGAGAGAGGAGAGAGAGAGAGATCCTCCGCCGTGCTGGATCAAACTTAATGTCTTTCCCTAGTCCATCTTTGAAAGAGAAGTGGTAATACCACCTGGATGTTCGGATATAAATCCCCTTGCACTTGCAAATAATAAATGGATTAATAATAACAAGGTATGAAGTTCTTTTTATAGAAAAAAGGAGAGAATTGAAACTAAATGCGGCAGTTAGACAACCATTTTGATAAGAGGATAATTGAGGCGACACTGGTGTATAATTAGAGGATAATTTATGCTATATCCACTTTTATTCCACCTCCCAAAATAAACCCAGTCCATAATCATTACAGGCAAATTGTTCTGAATTTTATAGCAGCAATTTGAACAAAGTACTGCAGTTAATCATGGGAGATTTTTGTGTATTCCTGATTAGAAGTCTAATTGCCTCCTTCCAGAAAGTAAAAATAACTGTAAAACGACTCTATTTTTATCATTAACAATGTTGACAATAAAATAAAATCAACTGGAATTGTAATCTAAAGACAAATTTAGGGCGCAGGCACTTTTTTTTTTCCTTGGGTCGTTTATATCCTAATCAAGCTTTTTGCCAAAACCGCCAACCGCACGTAGCCATTTGCATATATTTGAAAGCCATTACGGGAGCTGCTGCTGCTGCTGCTGCGTTCAGCGGGGAAAAATGCGCTGCGCGTCGCCTCTCCGCGGCGAAGATAGCGCGCAAGGAGGCGGGGGCCGGCGGGGGCCGGCGGGGTCGTTGCGCGGGGGGATGCGGGCCGGGGCGCGGGGTGCGGGGGATGGGCAAGGGCGCTCCCCTCCCCCCCCCCGCGCGGGGCGCGCAACGCGCGCGGCTCCGGGGGGGGGGGGGGGGGGGGGGGGGGGGGGGGCGCGCGAGGGGGGCGGGCGCGGGCTCCGCGCGCGCTGCCGGCTATGACGTCAGGGGCCCGAGTGACCAATGAGGGAGGCGCTGCCCTCCGGAGCCGAACCATTCGACTCGTGCGCGTCCCTGCCCTTGGAGTCGGAGCGCCGGAGCCCCCAACTTTCCCGGCTCCCACCTCAAAACTGCCCCCACCCTCCGCGCCCCCCCCCCCCCCAGGAAAGAAAAAAAAAAGAAACCTTAAAAAAAAAAAAAAACAACACCCACCCCACGCGCCGGGGGGATGAGGGAAAGAGCGGCGCAAAAAAGCGGCGGGAGTAGCCCGCCCTCCCCCTTCACACACCCCGCACACCGCCCTCCCCTTCCTCCCCTCCCTCAGTGAACGAGGCCCCTCGCACAACGGCTCCTTGGAGAGGAGGGGGGGAAGGAAAAAAAAAAAGGCGGAAAAGAAAAAAAAAAAAAAAAAAAAGAAAAGAAATTAAATTAAATCACCGCCGCCTCTCCAGCGGTGCCGCGGCGGGTAAGGGGAGCGGCGGTGGCTGGGCAGAGAGGAGGCAGAGCGCGGGGGGCGAGCCGGGGAGCACCGCGCTCTCCCTCCCAAACTTTGATGATGACCATGACTACGATGGCTGACGGGCTGGACGCGCAAGACTCCTCCAAATCCGCCTTCATGGAGTTCGGGCAGCAGCAGCCCGCCGCCGCCGCAGCCGCCGCCGCCGCCCCACTCCCAGCAGAGCTCGCCGGCGATGGCCGGAGCCCACTACCCGCTGCACTGCCTGCACTCCGCCGCCGGCTCGCACCCGCACCACCAGCATCACCACCACAGCTCGCCCTACTCCGGCAGCGCCGGCTCCTACAACCACCGCTCGCTGGCCGCCTACCCCTACGTGAGCCACTCGCAGCACAGCCCTTACCTCCAGTCCTACCACAACAGCAGCTCGGCCAGCCAGACGCGGGCGGACGACGCAGGTGAGCCGGCACCGCTTCCCGAACCCGCTGCCAGCTTCTCGCCCCGCTCCCTCCATCCCCGGGCCTCTTCCCGGCCCCCCCCTCCGGGCACCTGCAGAACGACCCCCGCCGTGCCCCCCGCCTCCCGCCGAGGCGGGCGCCAGCCCCGGGTGCGCGGGACGGCGGGAGGAAAGGCGGGGGGTGCCCGTTCCCGCGGCCCCTCCGCGGGCCTACTGCTGCGGTACCGGCGGCGGGGCCCCGCGCTCCCTCCGCGCCGGCTGCCGGCGCTACCGCGGCGCTGCCACCGGCGCCTTCCCCGCTCCCCGCGGCCGGCGGCGAGGGGCTGCGCTCGGCGCTCCTTTGTTACGGCGGGACCGGCTTTAGGCAAAATTCCTGCTAACACCTGAGGAGTGAAAGTTTCCAGGCGAGCGGGTCGCATTCCGCTCGGGGGCCGTCTGATTTATGTATTTCTTTTTTTGCAGGGAGACGTACGTATCCATCCAGAGGGGCACGGGAGGGGTGCGGGGCGGGGGGGAAAGCATTGTTAAAAGTCTCGGACTGGTGATTCACTGACCACCAAACTGGCGACGCGAAGTCAATTAGCCGAGTAAAACCTGGATGGCCCTGGAACGTGGCATACCTTCGCAAAGCCAGCGCTGCACTTTAAATTTTAAAAAATGTTTTCTTTTTTTTTTTTTTTTTTTTTTTTTTTTTTTTTTTTTTTTTTTCCTTCCCGGGAAGAAGGAGCGCGTGCCCACCATGCCCGGACAGCTGCCTTTTCTCCCGGTAGCTCCCAAGCGGCAGCCTGTGCCTGCGCCCGTGGGGTTAAACAGGCGTCGGGACGGGCTTTGGCGTTTTCAGGAGCCGTGGCAGCCAAAATATCCGCGTTTAATAGCTAAGGAGGGTGATGTTTCAGCTGTGTTGTTTTGCTTGCAGATCAGCAAAAAACCACAGTGATTGAAAACGGTGAAATCAGATTTAATGGAAAAGGGAAAAAGATTCGGAAGCCTCGAACCATTTACTCTAGTCTACAACTCCAGGCTTTAAATCATCGCTTTCAGCAGACTCAGTACCTGGCACTTCCAGAGAGAGCTGAACTGGCAGCTTCATTAGGACTTACCCAGACACAGGTAATTACTGGGAATTCCAAATCACTGAAACCCTGCTCGAGCAACAAAGGCCAAGCAAAGTATGATGCTCCCTAAACATTTTGGCCTCTGTCGGGAACGGTAGAAAAGGTAAAGCACACGGTTCCCATCTCTCCACGCTGGGATTTACCTAACGCGCGGCAGAGATCGGGCAGCCGCAGGGAGAGCTGAAAGCGCCCTTCCCTCAGCCGGCTGCGAGCAAGCGCTCCCTTTTGATGCCACACATGATATTTTAAAATTGCCTATATTTTCAGATAATTCCAGCACTGAGATGCAATTGCCCAGCTGTGTAAAGGAGAACAAAACAAAGGCAAGGAATCGCTGGGCCTGAGGTAGAGCTGAAAGCAAAGCTGCCTCGTCGCAACGTTTATAGGTAGAGGGGAAGCAGGAACGCGTTAGGAAATACCTGTTAAATCAATAGTTAATTCACCCTGGATGACTAACGCAAATGCAGTGGTTAGCCTTGGGCAAAATGTACGGAAGGTGATAATAGATCTGAAGATCAAAGACAGCCGTGTACAAAATTATGGCAGGTTAAGCCATAGTTAAGTGTGGTTGGAGTAGCTGTGCCATTCTGCTAATTTAAGCTTGAAAGACATACGAGGCATTACAGGCTTACCAGGCTGGGGTTTGTGGAGAAGTGCATGGATAGATGGGAACAATCCGGGCAAAATGTTATCATGTGAATCTATGAGCCTAGCAAATAACTTCAGGATTTTATCAATGTCATTGGTAACAGTCTCTTCCAGACAGCGATTTTTAAATACTCAGCAAACATTAATAATGAGAATGGGCCTGATGGTTTTGCAAATGGGATTTTAGTATCCTCAGCATGCACGCTCTGTCTCACTGTTGTCTCTCTTTCTCGCTCCTATGCATGGATTTTTTTTAGGGGCCCGATCCTGATCTTGCAGCTAGAGAAGAACCCCTGCTTATCCCCTAAAATTATGATTGCAAAGTTTGAGAGGTCAACGCATGGGGAATTTGTTTTCTGTTTGATTGATTAAAAAAAATACATTCTGTATACATGTCTTACCTATATATAATTGCTATGATAATTCTGACCTGACAGTGGGCCTGATCCTTGCACACCTTTTCGAGTGCAGGCTCCCTCCTCGGGAGTTCTGCTGGGTTAGGAGCAGGATGAGACCCAAAGCAGTGTTGATATACTATTACTGACAGAGAAAATAAAAATATTCTTTCTTTTATAATCAATTTTAATATAAAGCCGCAATCCTGGTTTTATTATGCCTCCTCCCCTGCCACATCAGCATGGACTGCTTGATCTGATCGTGAGGATTTCAGAAGCACAATTTCTTTGTAAGATGCCCTTTGTCTATTGGCTCTTGTCTCCTGGCACAAAATCATATGATTGCCCATGTTTGACAACAGTTTGCCCGAACGATCAAATGACCTCCAAAATTCTGAATGAGGTGCTAAAACGGGAGACCTCAGAGCATGTGGTCTGCTCGGGGAAACAACAACGTGGCCTGCTCGGGAAAACAACGTCCCAGGTTGAAACCTGCATCCCTCTCGCTTTCCAGCTCTGCTCTGCCTCCCCTGTTCTCTCCAGCTGCATCCAAAGCCCGAGAGCAGCCGTAGCTACCCCTCCTTCCCCTCTCCCATCCCCAGCTCCGCACCGACTGGCGTGTGCCCTCAAGACTTTCTCCCGAGGAGACCCCCGGCCCCCAGGGTCTTCCCTGCCGTGCCCTGGGTGCTGGTGACGGCAGCCTAATATCTAATATCTAATATCTAATATCTAATATCTAATATCTAATATCTAATATCTAATATCTAATGCGTTTTGGTTTACAGGTGAAGATCTGGTTTCAGAACAAGCGCTCCAAATTCAAGAAGCTGCTGAAGCAGGGCAGCAACCCCCACGAGAGCGACCCTCTGCCCGGCTCCGCTGCCCTCTCCCCTCGCTCTCCAGCTCTGCCTCCAGTCTGGGACGTTTCAGCCTCTGCCAAGGGAGTCAATATGCCTCCAAACAGCTACATGCCTGGCTATTCTCACTGGTATTCTTCTCCACATCAAGACACAATGCAGAGACCACAAATGATGTGAATTGTCCAAGAGAAATAATCTCCCAAGAACGCCTCGTCTCGACATGGCAAGAAGTTCCCCTGCTTTGCCAAGCCGTGCCAGCTAACAGGCTCTGTGTGAACTTGTAGATGCGGCAAAGAGACAGAGTGGCTTTATTTTTTTTTTTTTAAGTAACCTCAGCGATTGATCTTGAACAGAAAGACACAATTTTCATTCTGGCGCACAGAAGACACTTCTCTTTAGGATATTTTCCTTTGGACTCCAAGGCACCAGCCTCTTTCTCTGTGGAGTATACGTCAAAACAAACTTTTTACAGACTTTGCCCACAAGAACCTGAATCTACCATGGCAGCCGTTTTTACTTGTTTAATGAGCTAAAGACATTACATGATGAAAGAGAGACTAGTCAAAGCTCCTTCATTTTTATTCACCAAATCCGAACTGGGGAAAGGATTAAAAGACAGAAGAAGTGATTTTTAAAAAATAAAAATTAAGATTGGGGAGGGGGAAAGGAGAACTGGTTGGAAAAATGCAAATATACTGTAAAATTGGAACATTACCACGAAGCAAAATCTGCATGCTTTCTCAAAATGTAATGGGCTGCGGCTCAGAAGAAACCACCGTCTCTCACCCGAAGAGCCCCCTCATCCGCGCAGACCCGCACCCGCACACAGCCGGACAGACTCCCGGAGACGAGCAGGAAAGACAGAGCGAGGGATTCGCGGCCGGAGCCGGAGCCAGACCCGCCGCCGCGGGCTGGGGAAGGGCGGTTCAGCGCTGCCCGGCGGCAGCCTCAACCACTGAGCGAGAGGGACCTTTCCCCGAGCAACCTTTCTGTATATATTGTTGAATTTTAGTTGTACATATACTTTGTATGTTTTTGTCTTCTTTCATATATAGAGTAAAAGCCACAAAACGCCAGCCTGGCTCCTATTTCTCTTCACCTTAGCGGATCCCCACCTGCCCCGACTTGCCCCCCAGATCAGCCCGGGCAGAGGGATCCTTGTGCCCAGCTTGCCTGAGTGCACAGACACCCCTACCAAAGCATATATCTGCCAGCAAAGAAAGAAAAGATGAAGTGGGGTGGGGTAGCTGGTGGTTTAGTTGGTTTTAAGGCTACGACTTAAAGACAGGAGGTACCGAGTCCACAAAGATACGCCTAGACGAAGTTGCTAATCACCCGGCCATTTCTGCTGCGATTTTACTGCGCCGCTGCTTAGCTGAGCTTTCTCGCCGAGGCAAAGCTCAGAGCCCTGTCTTTCTTCCCAAAGGTTGGAGACTCCAAATTATTAAGAAAGGAGGCGCCCTCCTTTGTTTCAAAGAGCAGACAATGCAAGCTGAGGAATGTTTTGCAAAGCCCTGAGAGGTGCCCAGGCACACAACACGCTGTCCAGCCAGCTTCAGCCGCACCGGCTTGTGGAAAGCACAGCAACAACTGACAATGAAAAGCCTTTTCCTCATCCAAGCTGGGTGCCCCATACTGCGAGAATTAATGGCTAGAGACCTGGGCATCCTTCAAATTATGAACCTTGAAACCACTGAGCCATTTATCAGAAGTCAATAGAGATCCTCAGAGTGCTCCATATAATGACAGCTACATACAGTCGTGCAAAAGGACAGTCACTATAATTAGACACAAAGCAAAGACTACTTACCAATATACCAGTTTTTTGGGGGGTGTTTTTGGTTTGTTTTTTTTTTTTTTTGAGCAACTTCCACGCTCAGTCAGTCTTCAGAGTGCTTTAAAACCGATCAGTCTTGTCATTTTCTACCATTCGTATTGTTACATTAGGAAAAATGTTTTCTTTTCTTTTTTTCCCCTTCCCACTGTGAAACTTTGGGTTCAGAGCTCCCCAGGATCAATTCTGAACAAAGCCTCCAGCTGCAGTGCCATCCAATTTGAAGCAGACATTGGGGACAATTTAAGGTTTTTATCCACAAGAAGGTTTTTTTCCATTCTCTTAAATGCAGCCATAATTAGAGTAATTTTTCATGTAGCCCGCTGATTACAGCGTTTTTACCGTCAAAGATAATTACCTGTAATTTTCTTCCACTTTTAATACTAAAAAGCCATCTTTATTTAGATTCAGGAACAGGAAAGGCGAAACAAAAGAGGAAAATTATTCTGTTATTCATACACAAATTGCAGAGACGTAGGGCCTAAAATTGAAAATTAACCAAAATTATAATGCTGAAAAGAATGGAAGAGGCTTCAGAAGTACAGCTGGTAGTGGGGCTCACTGAATTATTCAAATGACACTGGAGAGAAAGCTACCATACATTTAAACCAACAGCATTGTGTGCATCTTTCAGAAAACCCCGCTTTACCCCCCCTCCCCCCAGCCGGCCCCTGTGCGGGCTCCCCTCGCCGCGCACAAGGGCGGCCGATGCCCCGGGGAGCGACTCCTGCAGCCCGGGGAGCCCGGCCCGGCTCGGCCCGGCCCGCACGGCCCCCGCAGGCGCTTTAACCCTTTCGCTGCGTGCGCCCCGCGGGGCGGCGGCGGGCAGTCCGTCCGTCCGTCCGTCCGTCCGTCCGTCCCCGCGCTGGCGGGCGCGGGGGGCGGGGAGAGGGGGGTTCGCTGCCCCTCGTGGGCTTGCGGGGGGCTCGTCCTCCCCCGCACGCCGCGCGTGGGTGCCGGCGCGGAAAGCCTCCGGCTGCGTCGTGCCCTCCTCCCCCGCGAGCCAAACCTCGAACAGGCTCAGAAAAAGCCCAGACAACAAGCGAGCGAGCGAGCATATAAACGCTAACAATAATAATAATAATAAAAGCCCCATTAGCTTAGCGGCGTGGGAGAAGGTGGGAAAGGTAGGCCTTCCCGGGAGCGGGGTGGGAGTGAATGGCAGCGGCGGCTCCCACTCGCGCGGCAGCCGCCCCGGGAGACTCTCGTGAAACAGCGTCATCTATGGATGGAGCCCGGCAGCTCCCCGCGCCAGCGCCGAACCTGCCGCCGCCGGGCTGCCCGCGCCGGCCCCGCCGCCGCCCGCCGGGCTCCGCAGCCCCGGAGCCGCGGAAAGGCGCTGCCGCCGCCCCGGGGCCGCGGGCGCGGGCGGACGGGGCTGGCCCGGGGTTCGCACGGTTCCTCCGCCGAGCCCCGCGCCGCGCCCCCGGCAGCCCGTCCCGTCGGGGCTCCCGCCGCATCCCCGGCAGCACCGGGGGAAAGGGGGCGCTTATCTGTGGGGTCCGGCCGGGGAGGGAAACCACCTGCGCGGGAATGACCGCCGGTGTGGGGGAGCACGGACGGAGCGTGCCTCGACGGGCAAGGCGCGGAGCAGCCACAAACCAGCCCCAAACCCGAGCGAGCCCCAAAACTTACCCCTCTGAAAATCTGCTAAGCAAGGATCGGGGTCTAGAAATCTGTACTGAACAGAAGCAGTGGAGAATATTTTTCTGAGTCTCAGGGCAGAAGCTCTTTCTCTATATTCTTGGTTGAGTGAGCACATCCAGGTGTGAAATTGTTTGCACACCCCAGCACCTCTTATATTGCCAGCAAAATTAGCTGTTATTACTGTCACTGTTTAGTGATGGTTAGCTTGATAAAAAAAACCTGCTGTAATCAAGACCTGGCGCATCTTTGCAAATTACAGATAATTGTAAACGTCCAGATTATGATAATAGCATCCTAATCCAGCCTGCAATATAATTATTACAGAGTGTTACATCTGAAACTGTCCAGTAGGGCTAATTCAGCCATTATTTAGACCCTATTTTTGCACTGCAAATGGATTGCTGAGTTGAAAATGTACGATTGTAATTTCACGGGGCACTCAATGAGTAATGGTATAGGGAGGGAAAAATACAAAAGTGAAATGTGAACAGTAGCGATCAAATCAAACTCTGAAGGACAAAAGACTGTTTGATTCATAGGGAATGAGAAGAGCGGGAATTAAGAAAATAGCAAATCAGTGGTCTGCAGCGTTACGTGTCCAAATCTCAACGACTGCGAGCCTGATGTGCAGTCAGGCACTGCTGCTTCGGCTCCCGCCTCGCCTCAGTCCGCCTCTCGGCTCGGCTCTTCCCGGCAGCCTCTCCCCGGCACCCGGAGCATCCCCGAGCTCCCCACCCATCCCCAAAAGAGGGCTCGCCATTGTCTTGTGTCTCCTCTCAGGTGACTGAACGTCACTTTCGGGCAAGAAGCCTCGGGAGCTTCGGAACCGGGCGGAAGAGAGCGCGGGGTGCGGGACGCCGGCGCCGGGCGCTCTCCGCGGCGGGCTGCGGAGCCTTTTGCGCTCCCGCGCACCCGCTGGACCGGTCCTCGGGGGTCCTTAGGGAAATTATCACAGAACCGACTCAATTGTAATTAATTAATCAAAAGAGCCTGGCTAACAGGACTACCTGCAGCTAGCGAGGTTAACTCACTGGGCTAGCTGGCTTTCGACTCCTGATTAACTTTTATTAACCCTGGGCACGAAATACACAAACCCGCTTCATTTTTTAATGACCTAGATCATCAAAGCGCGGTTGCCGCCGGACCGGTTGGTCTCCGGTTGGTCTCTGCAGGGTCCAGATGAGAAGAGGCAGCGCCCGGGGCCGGCCCCACGGGCAGGAGGGCTCCCTCCCCGGCCCTTGCTGGCCTCTCCCGACCGCAGCCGCTCCTGACAGCCCGCAGTCCAACTCCGCGCCCTTTTCTCCACGCGCATTAGTAAAAAACAGAATAAAACAAAGCTCAGTGGATAGCGCGAGGCGAAATCCCTACAAAACGCGTTATACGGTGCGTATCGATGAGACCGTAAAGATCTCCTGGAATGGAGGGCCAGCTCCGCAGCCCGGCAGATGATGCCGCTGCAGAGCACGAAGCCGGGTCAGCATCCGGCCCGGAGAGGCTGCCTGAGCCATCCTGCCAAACCCAGGCTGAGGTTTAGACAGCCTCTCCGGGAGTGCCGAGGGGCAGGCGGCAGCGGGAGAGGAGCGAGAAGCCGCCCCCAAGCTCTTCTTCGCCAAATGCCCAATCTGTCGCCGGTTCTGGCCGGGACCGGCACTCTGGGCCCTCGCCTGAAGGTGATGGAGGAGGTGAGGGAGCCGTGAGTTATACCCGCGGCTTTGAGGGTCGTGTCAGTGGAAGGTGCTCTCACAGACAGCCGGGGCGTGGGTGCGTGGCGGGATTTATCAGGTCTGTATTCCAGGCAGATAAACTATTGTTTATCATCCTCCCTGAATCGCATATAAATAGACACGCCACGGAACAAAGAGAACTACTTAACTGATGCAACACAGATTCTCCCTAAAAAAGGAGAGAGAAAGAGAGGCTTAATGTAAACTTCGCGTTTCCTATTTTCACAGCTCTTATCTGACCTATAAAACAGGTTATTGAGTTACTGCAAGCAATCGCTTAAATGACTGAAAGCAAGAAGAGGGGGTTCCCACACCCCCCCCCCCCCCCGATTTTCCTGAAGCAATAGATCTCTTTTCCTTAATCCACAACCGAAACACCTAAAGTCTGTCAGTCGCAAAATTGCGTGGCAGAAATCTTTAATTGATGCCACATGTGGGATGCACTCTGGGGACGCAGCGCTGCCGGCGGTGGAGCGGGCAGAGCGCGGAGGCCCGCGCAGGCAGCGCGGCCGCGGGGCAGCGAATGCCCGGGGGACACCGAGGGGAGTAAGAGGGCGACAGGAACGCCTGACAAGCGGGCCGCCCTGCCGCGGTGACAGGTTGGAAGGGGTGGTTTTGCTTTCCCCGGGAAGGAGCGGGAGGGGAACCGAGGCGCTGCCCGGCTGGAGGCGGCCCCGCGGGCGGTGCGGGCCGGGGCCGGGCGGGAGCGGGGCTCGGGCGGGACGGGGAGGGCGCTGCTGCCGCCGCCGCGGGGGTCTGGCCGGGCCGGAGGTGATGTGGGGGCGCGTCCCAGCCGGGGGTGGGCGCGCTCTGGGTGTGAGAGCCCCGGGGGTCCGGCGGTGTCAGGAGCGCTCGATCTGGGGGCGCGGGGGCTGCAGGCGGCTCTGTGCGTGTGTGTCTGTGTGTCTGCGCGCCTGTGTCTGTGTGTGTGTGTGTGTCAGGCCCTGCGGCTCAGCCCTGGAGCCGCTCGGCACCCACAGGAATGTGGCTCCTCTCGGCTCCCCGAACTGCCCCGGCTCCACATGGAAGTGGCCGCCAGGAAAACAGAAGGGAGGGGAAGAGGGGGAGGGGCGGGGAAAGCCCCGAGCCAGCAATCCGCCGAGCCCAAACCCAGCATCAGACAAAGGACAGTTCATGCCATCCCTTTCCCGGGAAGCAAGGGGGGAGGCCTGGCCAAGCTGGGCTCCCTCCGGCCGCCGCCGGAGCCCAGGGGGTGCGCCCAGGCGGGAAGAGGCGCCGGGAGGTGCCTGCCTTGTGTGCGGGGACAGAGGGGACAGGAGCATCCATCCCCTCGGCCGGGACTCTCCCCGAGGGGCGGGCGGCCGTAGACTCTGAGCGTTCATCGAGGTCGGGGCCATGAGACGGGGAGCCCCGGCGAGGGCATTTCTTTCTTGTCCCCTCCAGGGAAGGGATGCCAGGCTTTTCCCGACCTGCCCAACACCAGCCCGCTCTGGGTGGAAGAGAAATTAAGCAGGGAGGGGGACCGGCATGGAAACTAAGCCGAGCTGACTCGGCTGGCTTGGAGAGGCGAGAGATGCCTAGTCCAGCGGCCGCGGTGTGAATCCCCATTTCTGCCCGGTATGCTGCTTGCCGGCATTCCGCCTTCCCGGAGCTGTTTCTGCGCTGTCCGTCCGGGCCGTCCCGGCCCCGGCAGGTTGCCGTAACCCAACAGCCCCGCGGCAGCTCCTCAAAGAAAGGGGTGGGTGGACCCACCTGGGAAATTGACTTCCACCTCCTGTGTCCAAACCTTTCTGCAAAGGGAAGTGACCTCCGGGAGGGGAGAATTTCTTACTGCAGGTTGAATGCTTGTCTAGAGGGAAATGAGGAAAAGAGCGGAAGAAAATGAAAGGGCCAAGTTTTAAAAATTTTTTTTTGCACAGGATGGAAGT
This sequence comes from Calcarius lapponicus, assembly GCA_039654755.1. Lineage (NCBI taxonomy): Eukaryota > Metazoa > Chordata > Aves > Passeriformes > Fringillidae > Calcarius > Calcarius lapponicus. Next base: position 26,794,505 of record CM077464.1, read on the forward strand.
GAGGAGAAGAGATGAAGCCGAGCTCTTCGCAGCTCTTCGCAGCCCCAGACTCGTGGGAAGTCCCTGAAACCTTGCGAGTTAAAAGAGCAGGAGACGGTCCCCAGAAGGGCGGAAGAGATGGGGCGCGGGGGCCGCTCTCCGGCGGCGGGCAGGGTGGGCAGCAGCGCCTCCGGCACCCCCGCAGCCTCCCCGGCGTGCAGGGAGCACAACCGAACAAACTGGTCTATTGTGCTGCTAGACATTTACCAGCCCCCAAACCTGCTGCGAAACAGCAAACGCGGGCTTCTTTCTTTGGGGAGAAAACTGCGCAAACCACACTCACGCACACGCACAAAACATGGCAGGCAGGAGAGGAAGGAGGAAAAAGGAGGGGGAGGGCAGCGGGGAGGAAGACTGGAGATAGGTAAGTGCGCCCCAGGGCAGGAGCGTGCCTTTTCAGGCCTCGCCTCCCCCCCTTCCAGCGCTCTCCCCGCCAGCCTCAGCTGCCAGAGGGGCATCTTTCATCTCGGGGATCCTTCCAGCGACGCCTTTGGCACGTTCCCTGCTGCCGCCGTACCCCGCACGGCCGTGAGCTCCCGCTGCCCCCGGGATGGGGGTGCCCGTGGGAACGTGAGCCGCCGCGGGGGCCCCGGGCCAGGATTTCGACTGGGAGAGAGAGAGAGAGAGAGGCCATGCTCCGTGCGAGGGGCCCGCGCCATGGGCAGCGCCCCGGCCATCTCGCCAAGCCGTGCCCCAGCACTGGGCAGCCCTTTGACGCAAGGGTTTTTCTCTAAATCGTGTAGAAATAAAACAAAACCAATAAAAGTACCTCTGAAACGTTCCTCCTTCAGTCGAAGCTGCCGCAGGCTTTTAGCAGGAGCGAGGGGAGCGGGGCCCTCATTTTATTCTTTTCTCATATTTAGTGGCTCCCTTTGACGGAAACGTAATTTGTATAATTAGCCGAGCGCACACGGGCGACTGATGGGCTGTGGAGTGTGCAGCTCTCGACGCTAATTGCTCTCAGGAAAGGATTCAGGGCGGCTTAAGGCGAGAGATTCGCTTTCTCGCATCAGGATGGGCAGCTTTCCCTTCAGCTCACAGCCCTGTGCAGTGGGATGGACGCGGTCTTGCCAGAGCCCCTTTCCCAGCGGGGAGAGAGCACCGCGGGTACCTGCAGGGGCCAGGTCCTGCCAGGCTGTGGTGGCACTGCACGGCACTGGAGCAGAATATGAACTCCAAGCTCCCGTCCTCTTTCCTCACTTTCTTTCTGAAAGCAAATCAGTATTATATGGTTTTTTTTTCCTCTTATTAATAGAAGAAGGGGTAATTTGGAAACATTTCTCTTGGTCGAAATAATTTTATTTTATTCAGAATATACAGTTTAATTCCTCTATCTACAATTATTTACAGGGTTAAAATAACATTGAAAAAAGTCTCTGGAAAAGTTGAGGTCATAGATTTCAAGGCACCAATGATAGTGTCCACAGCTGAGCCAAAAAAGTCCGTATTGTATAAAAAAGGGTTTCCTTTGAAATGCAATAAGTTACATGCACAAGCTTTACACATTTTAATCTTTTTGTTTGTTTCTTTTCCCTTTTAAAAATTCCCCATATGCATTCCTTTCGTTATTATTCCTTAACAGTAAAACACAGGAGTCCAAGGAACAACAAAAAAATAATAAAATAATAAGGGTCAGGCTCTAATAAATCGTCCCAGAGGCCAGCGCTAACGGGTGCTGTAGGGAGCCGTGGGGTTGGAGATGAGAGTTGATGGAGTTGGCAGCGGGGGGTACCAGGAAGTGGAGCTCTCCAGGTAGCTGGATGCAGGGGACGGGTTGGAGTTTGGAGGGTGAGCGTGTGCGTGGGCATGGTGGCTGAGGGAGCGGGACGAGCCCTGAGGTTCCCAAACCGCAGGTGACTGTGGAGAGTTGCAGGCCATGGGGTCGCTGGAGCTGGGGCTGTGCTCCGGAGGCATCTCCCCGTTTTTCATGATCTTCTTGATCTTGGATCTTTTATTCTGAAACCAAATTTTCACCTGGGAGCGGGGCGGGAGGAGAGGAGAAGGGAGGAAAGGGGGAGTGGGGAGGGAAAGCGACACCATTAGTGCCCGCCTGGCAAGCCGGCGCTCCGCGGCTGCGGCGCCCCGCCGCCCTCCCGCCCTCCGGGGACCGATCCAGCCCTTCCCGCCGCGCCGGGGCGAGCCCAGGCTCTGGACCCGCCGGACCGGACCGGGCCGGGCCGAGCCGAGCCGCTCGCGGTACCTGTGTTTGCGTGAGTCCCAGGGAGGCCGCCAGCTCGGCCCGCTCGGGCAGGGCGAGGTACTGGGTCTTCTGAAACCTCCTCTGCAACGCTGCCAGCTGAAAGCTGGAATAAATAGTCCGGGGTTTGCGCACTTTCTTTGGTTTGCCGTTCACCATCCGCACCTCGGGTTCCGCCACCTCCTTCTCTGCACGGGCGCAAGAGCGGGAGAGAGACGCAGACTTGTTAAGTTCGGGACAGGCTCCGCTCCGCTCCGCGCCGCCGGGGCGGCATCCCGCCCGCGGGCCGGGCTGGGCCGGGCCGGGCTGGGCAGCGGCGCCGGCTGGACGGGCCCCTGCGGCTCCCCCCGGGGCTCCCGCAGCCGGGCGGCGGCCCCGCGCAGCCTGCGCCGGCTCCCCGCGGTGAGACCGGGGGGCACCGCTCCCTCCGCACCGGCCTCGGCCACCCCCGGCCCTCCTCCTCCGCCTCCCACGCCCGCCCCGGGCATCCTGCCGGGCGCGCAGCGCTGCGCGGGCGGGAGCGCAGGGCATGCGCGGGCGGCGGGAGGATGGCTGGGGCCCTGCCGGGAAGGGCTCTGTCCGGAGCGAAGTCGGACCCAAGCACCGACCACTTCCTCCGCACACCCGCGCCAGCCCCTGCCGCCGCCGGCGTGTCCCCAAGCGCCGCCGCGACCGCACTCGTCCCAGCCAAGCCCCAGCCGCTTGGCTTTACCACTGGGTTGTTTATTTTTTTTTCTTCCCTGACCCCTTCTTCTTTTTTTTTTTTTTCCTTTTCTTTCTTTCCTTTTTTCCCCCTTTTTTATTTTTCTTTCTTTCTTTCTTTTTTTTTTTTTTTTCTTCCCTACAGCAAGTTACAAAGAAATAAAGCACTAAAACCGCGACGCTTTCTGGCGAAAAACCCTCCCGGCTTCTCAGCCCCGCCACTGCTGGTCTCCCCCTCCCAGTCTCCTCCCCCGCCCCTCCAGCACAGGGGGAAGGAAACTTTCTTCAACACCGCGAACCTGAGTTTGAGACGCGCAACAAGGCTCGGCTATTTTCTCCCTCTTCCTGCGGGTGGAAGGAGGAGGGAGGCAGCCGTGGGGGCCCGGGGGCAGCTGACAGAAGCGCTAAAGCGCTAGTCCTACAATTTGTAGTTTAGCTCATGCGAGCTGGTCAAAAAAAGTAGACGAGAAAACCAGTTCTCCACTTTTTTTTCCACTCCCAATTTTCTTTTTCTCCCCCCTATTTATTTATTTATTTTTAGTTCCCCTTCTGGCTCAGGGAAAGCCGCATCCCCGCGCTCCGTGGGCCAGGGATCTGCCGGGGCGCGCTCCCCCAGCCTCCCCAAAGCCGCGGGAGCGTCCCGCACACCCCGGGCCCCCGGCCCTCACCTGGCTGGCTGGCGGAGCTCTGGACGCGGTTGTAAGCCCCGCTGTACTGGTGGTAGGGGCTGGCGTAGCTGTAGTCTGCATAGGCTTTGGCAGGATAGTTCCCGGCAGATCCGTTCATGCCGTGGTACTGGTACTGGTAGGGGTTGAGCGCTTTGCCGTAGGAAGCCGAGGTAGGCGAGCAGTAGCCGTGCGGGGCTCCCCCCGCCGGGCTGTAGTAGTCGGAATCCGTGGCGGAGGACTCGGGTAAAGTGGGAGATTCCTGGGACGGGTGGTGCATGGCTGCAGCCGTCTGGAAAGGAGCTTGGAAGTCGCCGGATCTGATGTTGGGGACCCTTCTGTCAAATACTCCTGTCATAGCTCGGGGCCGGCGGCGGGCTGGGCTGGCGGCGGGGCTGCTCGGCTCTAAGCAGACATGTCTGGGGGAGGAGGCTGCGGCGCGGTGTCTGTCTCCGGCAGACTGCTGGCTGGGGCGCAGCATAGGCTTGGTTAAATCCTTAATTGCGCTCTTACGCACAGCAGGGTGGATCGGGTTCCATTGGCCAGAGCAATCGGGAGCAGCGACACCCTAACTCGTCCAACTAGTTTAGCACAACAAAGCTTTGGCTTAAAAAAAAAAAAAAAAAAAAAAAAAGAGAGAGAGAGAGAGGGGGGAAAAAAGGAGGAAAAAAAAGTCCCATTCAACCTCTTTTTAAAGTGAATACCAACAGCAATCTCCGAGTCGGAGCGCCGCGATTGGGAGGTTTCCGGCTCCCCCCAACCCTGCAGCCGGCGAGGGGGCTCGGCCAGCCCTCCGCCCGGTGCCCCCGCACCTCCGCCCGCAGCGCCCGGGGCAGGCTGCAGCCACGCCGCTCGGATTTGCCGTCCGGTCCCCCTTGGCTACGCTGATGGCTTGGGAACACCGCGCCGGGCGCTCCTGGCTCCAACTCGATTTCTGATCTGGTGACAATAACCATTAGCGTCTGACCGCGCTGCTTCCCTCGGACCGTCCTTCTTCCCGGGGAAACGTCCGGGACCTCCGCGCTAAATACAGCAAACCCTATTGCCCCCAAGTACCTTGAATTTTAGTTACATCATTTCCTGCATTTCCAAGACCCCAGCGCGGCCCGGAGCCGGCGGGAGACTCCCGGCAAAATGCCCTGCGTGGGGGTGTGGGGGAGCTGCTAGCGGCACCATTCGGCCGAGGGGCGCTCACCCCGCGGGTTTCGCGAAAGGCAACCTGCCCGTGGCACGATGCCCGTGGCTGGAGAGCCCCCGACCCTCTCGCCAGCTCTGGAGCCCCTCAAGGCTCGCTTGTGACCGCTCGGCCCCACGGACAGGCGCTCCTCCAGCCCCCGGGGCGATGCTCACCGTCTGGTCCGCCTCCGGCCCAGGGTCAGAAGCCCCTCACAAGGGGAGCTCAAATCCCCCTCACGCGTGGGCAGGACCGCTGTGAGGCCGCCGTGGGGCTTCTCCATCGGAGGCTGCGGCAAGAGCCCGCTTTCCTGGTGACAGCCCCACAGCAGCGGCCGGCGCTGAGCGGGGGGATCGCCCCCACGGCCCTCGGGCCAGCAGCTCCCTCCTTCACCTGCGCCCGTCCTCTCGCACCCATCACCGCACCCAGGTGCAGGCAGAGCGCTTCATGTCCGGGCCGGGGAGAGCCACGGGCTGCTGATGCCCGTCCCCGCTGATTTTACAGCAGTGTTGCAAAAAAAAAAAAAAAAAAAAAAAAAAAAAAAGGATCAAATTTTACTAGACACTAAGGAAAACAAATAAAAGGCTGTTTTCAGTGACCTGGAGTTGTAGATTTTTCTGAAGTTGTTTACTCTCCAGATTTAGCCTGTTTGCTCACCGAAGATCTCCCAGCCAGCTGAGTAACACTTGTAACACAACCGTGCATGTTGTACTTGAACTTATTGTTTGCTTTGGAAATGTCCACAGCTCATATAAAATCACATTAAACAAATCCCTAAGCATTTCATTACATGATTCACTTACTTAAATCCATTGGAAATATCTCTCCCCCCTCTATTTTTCCCCCTTCCCCCCCTCCCTTTCTTTTCTTTTTTATTGCAAAGAGAGGAATCAGAGAGGGATATATGTTTATGACTGGGGAAGGGGAGAGTAAGTTTATTAAAGCTCCCAGTTTGCATCCAGCTGGAAGGGACGGTAGAGGTTTTAAGCAGACGAAGAGGGGGAGAGGGGGAGGAAAGCCCATTTGTGTCATAAATTCCAGGGCACTGCACTTCAACACGTTCGGGCAGGAAGGTGCCGTTTTAGGGGAGAGAACGGGAGAGGAGCTGGGCGCCGGTCTCGCTCCCAGCCCCGGCAGCTCTGGAGCCGCGGCGGGTGCCGGCCAAGCCGTCCCGACAGGCTGCCTGTACAGCTCACCGGGAAATCTGCATCTCCGCAGCAGAGAAAGTTTCCTCTTGTTTTATTCAGTAGCAGGGCAGGGGACAAAAAACAAACAAACAAAAAAAAGGCTTCGATATTAAGAGGGGAAAAAAAGGCAGGAGCCCAACAGATCTAACCGCAAACCCCCCAAGCTGATTTTTTTTCTGAAGGCATCCGCCGCCGTTGCAGTCCGTGCGAGGATTACCGGGCTGAGGGCGCACAAATCCGCCTGTTTGCGGGTTTCCTGCCCTCCGTCCTTCCCAGCCCGAACCCGATTTTCTTGCCTTTCTGCTGTTTTCCCCCAGCGGTTTTTATTTAACACATCCGGTGGGAGCGGGCGGTTCGGAGGGAGCCGGAGTCTGTTTTCCATTTCACAATATGGTCATTGTTTACCGGCACATGCCCGCCGCGTCGCCTGAGCGGCTGCCCGGGGCCCCCGCGGCCCGTTCGGGCCCGAGCCCCGCTGACCGCGGGGGAGGTGGGCGCCGTGTCCGTGCGTCCCGCGGCCGCCGTGTCCGTGCGTCCCGCGGCCGCCGTGTCCGTGCGTCCCGCGGCCGCTGTGCGGAGGCGCGCGCGGGCCGTGCCCGTGGCAAGAGCGCCCCTCGGTGGCCGCGGGGCCGCAGCGCAGCCGCGCTACCTGCGCGCCCCCGCCCCCGCCGCCCCGCCGCCGCCGCCGCCCCCGCCGGGGCCAGACTGAGCGGCGGCGGCGGGCGCGGAGCCGGGCGGCCCCGCCAGCGCTGCGCCCTCAGGGCACGGGGACCGGGGCGCGGGAGCCGCCGGGCCGGCGGCCGCGGCAGGACAACGCGGCGATTGTTCCCGCCCGCGCCTGGGAGCTGCCGCGGGGGCGGCGCTGGGGCCCCGGCCGAGCCCCGCGGCGGAGCGGGCGCTGTGTCCCGGCCGGTGCCCGCCGGCCGCCCCGCCCTGCCCCGCTCCTGCGCGGCACCGTCCCCACCGGCCGAACCCTCCGCCCGGGGTCACCGAGGGCTCTCCGTCCCCTCTCGCTCCGCAGCGCTTTGTTTCCAGCCAACGAGAGAAATATTTCGGATGAGCCTCTCAGACTTTTGGATAAAATCTTGCAATTGTTCGCAGAAAATCTTTCACTTTCTGGATAAAATATTCTCTCTTGGGCACCGAGTTTTTGCTGGGAAACTTTATTTGCATGGAAATTGCTGGCAAAGAATGAAAGGAAATTTTTTCCCTTCCTTAAAAAAAAGCCCCAAACAGCCCTCCGCAGTGGAAACACAGATTAACTCTTGTTTTACAGCATCAGAAAATGGTGATTGCCATTCAACAACTTCTACGACTGAGGACTTTCCTCATCTTAGGCTTAGGACTTGTTTACCTAGGGGAGTGTTTTCAGAATGAAGAGGCAAAGGGACTGAAAGTCCTTGTATTCTCACCCAAGGCAAAAAAGAAAAAATTCTGCTGCAGAGTAAAAAGTCTTGAAATTTTCAGTATGGGCAAAAGCTATAGGGGATCCAGTGGAGAGGGCTAGTGAACTGCCCAGAAGAATGTTCACAAGACAGTGAGAAAGGGAGAAACGCAGGAAAGGATTTTGGAAAGCAGCAATTGCAAGCAGGGAAGGAGAAATAAACCTGACAGAAAACTCAAGGAAGGTTTAACTTGCATCTAAGACTTTTTGCTCACATTTCAATAGCTTTTTGAAGAGCCTTTGGCTTTGGGTACAGCTGGTTCAGGGAGAGGAAAATGGACATGTCTCCACGTGGGCAGACATGCTCTGCTTTGGGGAACTGAAGTCACTCCTGAAGGAAAGGATGTTTGTGCTCCTGTGAAGGTCACCATTTGTCTTGATGGAAGGATGCACATGTGAACTTGGGATCAAAGCCTGTGTGGTCCCTCAAACGCTGGTGCAGGCTTGGTTTTAGTCCTCCATCCAACAGGGTCATCCATCCAAATAGGTAATTTCCCATCCTTGGAACAGCCTTTTCTCTTCCAATTTCTTATGCGTGCCCAAGAATCACTGGGCCTCCAGTTAATGAAGTGAACCTGTCACTTTGGCATTTCCATGGCTGATGGATTCACTGCCAGGCTTGGCCACAGCCTGGGCTCTGCTGGCCTCGCTTGTCCAGCCTGTAAATTGCACAGCGCATAAAAACCATGACATACAATGTTAGGAATTAGAATTTGCTTTTTAGGGCAACCTTGTCTCTTTCAGTTGCCAAGGAGCTGACAGGAGAAGAGTACACTTGCACCTTTTTCCCCCAGATTGCACCGGATGAGTGAAGAGGAGAGCTTGGGCTTCCTGTTGAGGTCAGCTGTAGCAGGCTGAGCCAGATGCGGGGGACAAGATGATGTTAAGAGATTCCTGCTTGCATCCCCCATTCCCTCCTTTCTCAGAGCATGCCTTCCAGGGTTGCTGAGGGGTTGCTTAGCTGTTTCTTGATGCATCACAACCTTCCCAAGGCAGGGCATTGCCTCGCAGTCCCAGCTGAGTCATGGCCTGCTGTTCCAGAAAGAGAAATATTCTGTGAACTCGACCATTCCTTTACCTTTGGGAGCTCCGTCCACATAAGCTCATGGGGCAGATGGGGAACTCACATTGTTCTTCCATTCATGGGCTCCACATGGATGTGAGCCATCTCAGCAGATATGGAGTTGTGCCCTGGGCTGGGCAGGATGTTTCAGGAAAAGTCTATCCTAGTCTTTTTTCCCCAGCCCATATGCTTCCATTGCAGTGTAACCTCTTTCTAAGGTCACGGGGGCCAGCAGAGAACCAGAATCGGTAAAACCAACTTCTCCCAACGGAGTTGTTCTTCTACCTGCCTGCTCCTCAGGTAGCTGCATGTTGTTATTCCAAGAACTGTAGGTGCTTCAACTGATGTGAGGCCCAGTGGTTTCAAAGAAAGCCAAGACACAAACCAGGTGAAGCCCTCTCCAGATCTGCAGTTTGGGTCAGCAGTGAGAGCTGCAGAATCAAGGCTCCCTGCACTGTTGCCCGAAGTTTCTGTAACAGATGTTTGAGCATGGATCTGGAGCTGCATGGGCCAAGCTGCTGCTGGAGCTGCTGCTCTGATGCAGAGCATGAGCCAGCACCACTGGAGAGAGCTGAATGTAAAATCTCTCTTTGCCAGAAACACTACAGGGAAAATATTGCTCTAGCTGCTCTTGCTGCCCAGAGGCAGCAGGGGTGCCACAGGGAGGGCACTGCAGACATCTGGCACGGCAGACAGTGATGGCAGTGACATCCTGGGAAGGGCCTCCAAGCAAGAGCAGAGGAGGAAAGGACCTCAGCTGTGGCAGAAGGAGGGGCAGGCATGAACGACTTCAGGAAATTCAGCATCCTGGATGAGTGGGCAGCTGGGCTGGATGACTGTAATGATCTTTTCAGGCCTTAAAATTTATTACTGTAGCTTTTAGCTCTGGGTAGCCAAAGGCAGTTGCACCTCGAGGAACAGGGTTGATTCATCTCCAGCACAGGCATTCTCTCTGCTTATTCTCTCTCTCCTGTCACATCTCCTTCAGCTGTAACTCACTTGTCGGCCTCTCAGATAGGAGCAGGATTGCTGCCTCTCTGCAGGACTTCAGATGTGAGATAAATCCCTTTGCATCCCAATGCCACAGGAATGCTTTCCTAGACCTCTGACATCCCTGTTAAAAGATGACTGCTCAAAGAATTCGAGGCACAGCTCTTCAGGCCCTTTGGTGTGCTTTCAGCAGGGCAGGGCAGGGCAGGGCTGCGGGCTGAGGGGCTCAGGGAAGCCTGCCTCCAGGCCCTTGTGGATTTTAACTTACAAATCTCAGGAATTAAGCTTGCAATTTTCCTTTTGCTCTTTTTATAATGACCTAATACGTTGTTTTCCTACAGAGGTCAGCCAAACTTTTATAATTTAGACCTTGAAGGATTTGCAGATGATGGCAGCCTTAGGAAAAAATCTTGAAAACTCCTGCTTAGCTAATGTCTGTGCAATCAGCTCAAGTCAGGCAGAGTTAGACCGTACACAAATCCATGAAGAAATTAACAACAGCAATTAAACACTGGGAGCAGTGAATATGAGAAGGGACACTGAACAAGGGACAAGGACACTGTTCAGGTTAAAGATTAAAATGGCAAATGCACGAGTCTTGTCATATGGTTCTGTCCCTGTTACTTATTCCTTACATGGTCTGCCTGGCCTTACCTATTAATTTCATCAATATGCACTCACCAACAGTACATAATCTAGCTAGCAGTAGAATATATCTAGAAAATGACTTCATAACATGCATCTGTCATAAAACTCATGTCGTGTTCAGTTCTTCAGTTATAGCTTTGCCTTTTTAATAATACTTCTAAAGTAAGTATATGTTTGGCTTCTCCCATGTAATTCCAGGGCTGCATTATTTTATTTCATTTCATCCCATCTCCTGCCTTAGGTTTCATGTTCTTCACTGAAATGTACACTACCATAATTCAAACTTGGTCTCCTAAAAGTTCCCTATGTGGTACAGGAGGACCTTCTTCTCTTTCATCTTTCACAATCCAGTCTGCAGCTGCCAGCAGCCTGCAGGGAAGTTGGATGTCACTGGCTGTGTTGTCAGTGCTGTCTCTTCAAGGGGCTCTGTAAGGTCACCACCATATTTATAAGCATAGAGGAAAAGACTTTTCTTTTTCTGGTATTCATTTTTTCATCTTTGAATTACATCTTTGTCCTTGAAAGTGGGCCTGCTGCAAGAAACATCAAGATGCTCTGCTTTAAGATTCATTTTACATTCCTGTGAAGATCTTAATTTATTGGGAAAATGGAGATTATTTTCTTCTTTAGCTAAGATTTCTTTATCGCAATGTTCTCTAGTCAGTGACTGAAAAATACCTCTTGGGGCTGTATAATTTGGGCTTCTGCAAGCCTGCTCATTCTTGTATTTTTAAGAAAATGCCTTGGTTTGGGAATGAGAAATAAGGTGGTTTTCTTCAGAGACAGATTTTGAATATGCAGGCACATATTTTGAGGAAAAGTATCCCCTGGGTGGATACTTACAGAAGGAAAAGTATTTTCATTAAAGATATTGAAGAGAAAATACATTTGTATTAGAAATAAGACATGTTTTACAATTTTTATTTCTTTCTTTCAAAAAGCATAAATTAGTTTTTGAAAAGAAGTTCAAAAGGTTATGGTTGCTTCTGGATGACTTATACTTTTTCATGAAGATGCCTCCTTTTCCAAGTGAGATCTGGATCAAGCAGAAAAAGAGAGAATGAAGGAAACATGACCAAGCAAGGTTGTATGGTTACGCTGTACAGGAAATCAGAGCAAATGATTGCTGTGTTCCTTTCTAGCCTTCAAATATTTTTGTCAGTTTCATAAAAAGTTCCTCGTTTTCCTCCCATGTTGCCAAACAACATGGTATCACCCTGATTTCAGAATTATTCTGTATTAGAAATGGTGTGTGTGTGATGGTGCCTGATGCCTGGCATTGGCACTTTTCATCACGTGAAAGAGCAGCAGTTAACCCTACAGCTCTTTACAACACAGTGTGCATGGCCACATCTTCCTTTTCTTCCTTCCCTGATCTCCATGGGGAACTCACCTGACACAAACCACCACCATGATCCACGTCCTGCCAAACCAACAGAAAGGGTCTCCATTGGCTTCAGTGGGAGCAGATGGAAGTTTTGTGTGCCCATGTTCCCTCTCCTGGGTCAATACCTAGAGGCACAGAGCTGTAGATTCTGCCTTACCCTGCTCATTGCAGCGCTTGTGCTTGGCTCTCAGCTGTCCTCTCTCCATCCCATTTTGCTGGAGGACTCCACTGTGATGGGTTGGACAAAATCTTTTCTTCCTCTGGCACTGTTACTGAATTTAGGCAGCTGAGAAAACCTTGTCATGCTTGCTGTTGCTCTCTGCCTGAGTGAACTTGCAGTCTAGAGAAGGTACAGATTGAGAAAGCCATTGCCCTTAAGCCTGTCCTCAGCCTTTCTGCTGTGTTATACAAAAGATGACAATTATCCTCTCTGGCTTTGGAAAAGAAGCTAGATAAAATGCAGAGATTATGAAGGGAAGCAGTCATATTGCAACAATTCTGGGCAAGGAAATAATAGTTGTGGGTGGAGTGAAAGGATGGTACAGTGAGATCCAAATGTGCGCTGGTGCCAGTGTGAGTCTTTCCAGCCACAGTCAAAGGAACTGTGTGCAGCCCTTTGTTTGCTTTTACACTGTGATATAAAAGGTGAAATCTTTCATAGACTGAAGTGACCAGGATGTCATTAGTGTTATTTTACATAGGATTTCAGGGGAAATGGCTTCAGGTGTTCATGACCAGGATTTGGACTGAGGTTCTCCATCAACTCTAGTTCTTTTCTTGGTGAAGTAATTGGTGGTGCTGCAGCTTGAATGGAGCAGAGCTCTTTGCTGAGGGCTTCACATTTAATCTTTTCTCACTAGGACTTCAGGAACTAATAGAGTGTTAACAAAAGAGTGAGAATCACATTTTTCTGCACATTTTGTTTTTATAATTGTAATATTATAGTGCTGTTTACTCAACCAATATAAACCCAGTGCTCTTGGCAAATACTTTCAATGTGTGTGCTCTGAATTTATTCTTTGCAAAGCAGACTTTACACGCCACAGATGAAAACGCTTCTGCCTTTATTTAAATAGGAAATAAAAGGGATTGCATTACTCTACTTCTTTGCAAGCTGAAAAAAAGGCATTGTCCTCTTTCAGAGTTCAGATTTCATTTTCTTCAAATGAAGTTGCAGTGGTTAGATTTACAAAACCTCTATTCTTTTTTTTTTTCCACAGATCTGCAAATTTCCTATCTTTAAAGTATTTGCAGAGAGTCAAAAAGGAAACAATAGAAACACAAATCTTCAAACTGGCATGAAAAATGGCAAGAACAAGATTTGGACACTTCTTAATACCAGTGCAGCTATGAGATTACTTTTAAATTATTTTTTTTCTGAAAATTCTGTACTTTATCTATGAGGGCAAATCCGAGTGTAAAGTAGAGAGGACATTTCTAAAGATTTTCTTGGACTGTTTAAAGATACATCTGAAGACATATAGACATATAATAGAAACACATAGACCAACCTACTGTTGTGTTTTTACACTTTGGCATTTTTGCAAACTTCTGTAATTATGTCTTTTTAGTACATTAAAACAAACAGCAAGGAAATAGAAAATATTTCTTCCACAGCTGTGTTTACAACCTTAAATGTGTTCTTTTTTTTCCTCAACCAGGCAACCAGTCTGAGATAAGAGGTTTCCCTGCTGTGTAACACAGCATAATCAGAAGCATACACAGCACCTACCTGGAGTATTCCAACACCCAAGAGTAGTGGAAAATTAAAGAAATAGAATGGAAAAGTCAATAGCTTTTTCCAGTGAGACACATTTGACACAGCAATAGACATACTTTTAAAATATATGAATGCACATAAGATGTTGGAGAATTTCTTTGAGTGAAAATTCTGCTGATACAGGGGGTAAAAAAAGAATATTCAAACATTCTTGAAGAAATCAAAATTTTAATAGAAAAATTTTAAAACAGATCCCCATTTTACCGTAATATGAATCATGATTTTCTATTTTTGTTACTACATCGGGGAGCATATTTTACACAAATGATAGTCTAATGAGCTATTCCTAGTAAAATGAAAATATTTTGTCAAAATTGAAAATATCTGGTTTTTAGTTGAAATCAGCAGCACCTTCAGAGATTTCCTGGAGAGTTTTAATCTGCTTGGATATATGTTGAGAAATGAAAATGAAATTTTTTTACTGCCATTTCTGTAGAAGAAATAAGTTGCAAATTCACTGCAGAAAAGTGTCTTTCCCTTGAAATGATCAAAATTGCTTTCTGATTTTCAGCCATTGCTAATGTGATGTAAACACTTTTCAAAACGTTCAGACATTTTTAGGTAGGATTTTATTTCACCGGAAAGTTTCATGGATCTTTAAAAAACTTACTTTGAATCATCACTCAATAATTATTCCAAACACTGAATCAGAAATTCTGACAAAATTTTTGGGTCATGTAAAACATACATTTTTCCTGACTGAAATGAAATATTTTATTTCAACTTCAAGTGTTTCTTTCAGTTCTTTTGTTTTGTATAAAGGAAATGAAAGAAATTTTGTAATCACAGAATGAAAATGTGCTCTAAAACATCAACATGGACTTTTCAGGCTTCCATACTATTTTGTCTTTTTTTTTTCCTTAATATGGGCAGCTGAAGATAAAACCCTCAAAAATCCAGTGATAGAATATTTCTGACTAATCAAATTTACAGTTTTTGTTAAGAAAAAAACACCTTGGCTGAAAAAAAGTGATTGGAACCTACTTTGTTGCTTAAATCAAGCACTGGCCAATGAAGTGAAAGCCCTGAGAGCAGACAGGCACTCAGGAAAGGAGGGTCATGATGTTGATAAGGGGACTGGAGCACCTCCCATGAAGACAGGCTGGGAAAGTTGGGGCTGTTCAGCCTGGAAAAGAGAAGGTTGTGCAGAGACCTCACAGCAACCTTCCAGCATCTGAGGGGCCCTACATGGAAGCCAGAGAGGGACTCTTTGTCAGGAACTGCAGTGACAGGACAAGGAGCAATGGTTCACACTGAGAGAAGGGACATTTAGGTTGGATATGTGGAAGGAATTCTTTACTGTGAGGGTGGTGAGACCCTGGAACAGGTTGCCCAGAGAAGCTGTGGCTGCCCCATCCACAGAAGTGTTCAAGGCCAGGTTGGAGGCAGCTCTGAGCAACCTGGTCTAGTGAAAGCTGTCCCTGCCCATGGCAGGGGGGGGCTGGAACTAAATGATCTTTAAGGTACTTCCAACCCAAACCATTCTATGGTTCTGTGATTCTATAAGTTCTTCTCAGCAGCTGAAATTTTAGGGAATCTCCTTTGTCTTGTCTGAAGGTTCTGCCCATAGACTTTGGGTATAATCTGGTCAGTAATCTTCATTAACTTGGTCTTTGCAGCTTCTCTTATTTTAGCCACATAAAATCCAGGTTTCAAGTAGAGGCCAGTACCTTCAGCTTCAATTGCTGGCATGAGGAAGGACTGGATGTGTCTCAAGGTGGGATCACTCTCTACCAGGAGACACATTATGGAACAGCAGTGGGGATGAAACCCTGAGCTTCTACCAAGAAAGTCACACTCAAGTTTATATGGTTACACCTAAGTTTTTTGGATACAGGTGGATGCTAACATAAGCTAATATAACCTGTCAGGAACACTTTCCAGATCACCTATAGTACAGTCTGAATATTTAGCACTGCATGGGCATATAATCCAGGACAATCACCAAGAATGAGCAAATAAGGGTGGTTTTGTTCTGTGTGCACATATTCCATGAGTTTAATGTTTGACTCTTCAAACTCTTAACTAAACCCATCCACTAGCATGAGTGCCACTCCAGGCACTATGGACAGGTAGTCAATCACAGGGACAAGTGTAGTTTGGTCTCAGGAGAATCTGAAGTCAGAATACTCCGAACAGCAGTGACACAACTCTTCTTAATAATGAAGATAATTAAACCTCAGACAGCACAGTCTAAGCAAATGTCATGGCAAATTCATTGCCATCAGCAAATCATGTCAAAAGTGTTTTGGAGCCAGGCTGCTCCCGCTGATGCCAGGGGAGTTTAACCATGGCCTTCCCCAGAAGCCAAGTCAGGTCAGCCCCCAGCTTCTGCAAATTCTCAGCTTCTTGTTATGGACTCTAGTTTAGTCATTTTAATAAGGCATGGGTGAGAATGACCAGGTGAAATTTTGTGTCTCTGCTGCAGCAGATGAAGCTGGCTGTTTGCTCTTGCAGCATGTTATTTCACCCTTTACTACATTCTCCACAGCACCTGGCTTTAAATAGGACTTCGAGATATGTTTAGAAATAGTTTTGGTTATGAGAGAGCGTAGCTCTCAGAGTCCGTGTCACAAACTTAGTAAGGTAAATGCAAGCTATTCCTTAAACTTGGGAGGTGTGTGTTTAACTCATTCAGTTCACATCCCTGGTGGGCTGGCCTTGCCCAGCATGTCAGTACCCATACTGCTGCTCACTCACTTCCCCCACCCAGAAGAAATAGGAAGAGCAAAAAGAGCAAGAGAACTCCCAAGGTCATATAAAGGCAGTTTCATTGATGACGAAGAGAGGAAAAAACAGCAAGCAAAGCAAAGGCAACCACCCAGCACCTCCCACGGGCAGACCAATGCCCAGACAGCTGCTGAACTCGACCAATTTGGAAACTGGCTCTGCATCTCTCCTTCTTCTGCCGCAGGTTTTATTACTGAGCGTGATGTTACAGGGTAAGGAGGTGAACAGCTGCAAAACACTGATCCTTCCTGAAAGGATGTCTGAATTTCTAAGCACTTGTAACCATTAAAAAATTGCTACAGGGACAGATTTGTCCTACCTGCAAGAGAGATTTGTCCTGCCTGTCCAACCTACTCCTAGAGAGTCCTTTCTTTAGGATGGTATTTGAGTCATGGAATGCGAGTTTCCTTAAGAAGGATAACTGGATAAGAAGTATTTTGGTTTTCTTTTTCTTTCAAAAGAAAAATTAATGTTTACTTACACAAACAATGCAATGAACCTTTCCATTCCCTTTCAGAAGAAACCTGGAGTTATAACTAGTTAAAAACCACTTTCTACAACACAAAGCACTCTTCTGCTTACTGAGATATTTATAGAGGAAATTAGCACAACTTCTTCATAAATCTGCTGGATTTAAAAGTGATGTGGCTGGCAAACATGGTTTCCCTTTTTAGCTCCTTGAGCATTTCTGTCATAACAAACATTGTCCCACAGTTGTGGGACCCTTTCCTCTCACATGTTTTTGTGTGGTGCTGGAACACACTCTGATATGATTCCCTTTCATTTCTGACACCATTATGTCATTTTATGGATTTGCACTGACAGCGTTTCATTTTGACATCATTATAGCACCTCAACTTTCCACACTGAGCACACCAAGAGGCTTTTGTAGTGATGCTATACTGAGAACAGTTAGAATAAATAGTTATTAACATGATTACAAATAACCTCACTAAAGATTAATTATTATGCATGAACATGAACAGGTTTTCTTGCTTAAATTTTCAGCTGCTGCAAAATTTCATATTTTCTATATCTTTTACAACTGGTCAAGAGATTCAAGTTATAGGTAAAGCTACCTTGCAACTGAAGGATGCAGAGCCTGGTGGGTTCACAGACTGCTGTTTCAGCTAGCAAAAGTGGGCACTCACCAGGAGTCAAGAGCCAGTTGATCATTTTGGTTCCTTGGAAGTCAGGTGCCTGAGCTGGGCAGCAAGGTGCCCAGGAGTCTCAGTTCCTACCACAGACAACAGGAGGAACCAAAGGGGGTTTGACCTGTCAGTGTTAGGCCAGCTTCTTAAGGTGTGATGGGATTTTGTTGGGACCATGGTGGTACCAACTGCAGAGGGAGGCCGGAGAAATGAAAGGTGTCTCTGCCCATGGCAGGGCAGTTGGACCTAGGTGATCTTTAAGGTCCCTTCCAACTTAAACCACTCTATGTTTCTATGATTCTGTGAATTAGAATTGCTGTTTTAATTAAAAAAAAAAATTAAACTTAGGAGAGTATAGTTCTATCCAAAGAGGTGAAAAAAAAGGAAACTGGAGAAAAATGCCATGACAGAAAACAAACAAAAAAGGAAGAACCTCTAACCTCCAACACATCTCTTATATCTCTTAGTGCTGTGTCTTAGAGATTCATGGCTGCACAAGCTAGGGTGTGCAAAGGAATCCCAAGTGACAAGTCTAAGGCAGATGCCTTTCTGAGGCCTCTGTGGTTAGAGGGAATCCATGGTGGCAGAGGTGCTCTTGAAGAGACGTTCATGTAGGGCAGCAGTGCAGCCACCCCAGGATCAGGCATCTCCCTGGGTGCCATGGCTGGTGTCCCTGGTTCTCTGAGTAACCAGTACACCTCTCATCCAGGTAGCTGGGCTTGCAAGATGCAGATTGAGATGCAGATTGAAATGCAGATTGAGCTCTGAGACAAAAGGAGTGCAAAACTTTGGGATAACAAAGGCCATGAAGAGTCAAGGTGAATGGACACCGAGAGACACTTCAGAAGCTAGGAACTGCTGACCTTTAGGATAACAAAGGAGATGAAGACAGGTGAAGGTTCCTTTGTTGAGGGTCCTCCTCGGACACACCAGCTCTGGCAGTTTCTATGTTACTGTGCTGTGAATAAATGGAACTAGACATCTGAGATTCTGCTATGGGAAAACAAGAGCCAAACTGGTAAAGAAACCTTGTCTGACTGTGTGAATGCAGTGTGGAGTGAGTCAAGTGAGGCTCCCATTGGCCCACTGGAGCTGCCTTCTCTGAAGAACCTCTAGTCCCAGCAGTCCCAGTCTCTGGTCTCAGGAGTGTGACTGGCAGAGGCCTCTGAATGGATGCTCAAACTGGGATCTGGCTATCTGGGATCTAAGGGTTGTTTCCTTAAAACCTGAACCCTGCTGCAAAACTTCCACCTGCACCTGAGCGTTCCCAGACTTGGATTTGCTCTAAGCAAGAAAAGATATGCAAACTCATGCACATTGAAAGTTAGAGAATATTTAAATAGCAGCAGAATCAAATACAGTAGAAATTAGATTTATCAAAATGTACGATATTCAGTAAACCTTCATTCATCTTCCTTCTGGAAGTGTGTCTAACACAGGCTCTAATTACATCATCAATTACTCTTATTTAATAATAAATTGGAACATTGTGTTGGTGAGGATATCCAAGGCATACTTAGGAAGTGAGATAGGTCAGTATTTTTGCTGTCATTTTAAAATTAGTGATCTTCACTACTGCATTTGGTACAACAAGCAGAATCAGTCATTTCTTCATGGTCTTTTGCAGGAGTGGGAATTTTCTATTTTCTGTAGTATGTAAATGCTTTAACAACCTTGATAATGTTTTTCCTAAGGTGAAATGAGACAGTGAATAGCATTACCTCCACTGTTTTAGATGGAAAAATGAGACAGAGGACATTTACTGGAGTCCAGATTAAAGTCAGCAATTTGGACTCCCACATGCATCTCACCACTGTCTCCACCTCTGCGAGGATATCCTCAGGCAGATAGAAAAACAGAGATCTATTTTCCTCTCCTTTGCATTTTATTCTTTACATTTTTCTTCTCCTTTACACCTTACATGCAATGATATAGTTGGTTGCATGGGAAAAAATGTGCACCTGAAAGAAGTAAAATTCATGGTGTGTTTTTAGTCAGCTAAATCCTCAGATGAATGTTCCAGCAAGCCCTGGCTGCATGGGATAGGGAACAGGACTGAGAGGAATCAGATCAGGAAGTAGTGAACTGGGAATACAACTATTTAAGACAGTGCTGCATATTTTTTATTTGATATTTATGGATCAGCTGATGTAGATCAAAAAAATTACCAGGGGGCAGTTCTAAATGTTCTTATTCGAATGAGAAACCCCAGGTAAATGTGAAAGTCTGGAGGCACAGCACTGGCAGCTCAGCAGCCTGACACTGCTCTCAGTTGAGGAGTACAAAGTTTCCTCCATGTGCTTTGGAAAGTGAGCAGCCATAGCATGTATGTCATGAATGTGGAGGGGTGTGTAGGAAAATGGCTATGCCACCTGTAGCCTGACCCATGAATTATTAAACTGATGCTTTGTCACAACAGTTTTGGGTTTTTTTGTTTTTTGTTTTTTTTTTTTTTGGTAAGGAACTACTTTGGAATATTAATAAAGACTAGTTCTGTGCCCTGGATAGCTCTAATTGCAGGTGAATTTATCAGTAAGACAGCAGGTGAGGCTGCTGTGATCCTTAAACATGTTCAAGCCCAGACGACACTGCTGTAGTACCTGTGGACTTCTGGATGTTCATCCAAGCTCAAGAGTTTGGTGGTCTAGATCATCCAAGGGGTCCTCATTTACAGGACCTCTGTATGGATGCCATACACCTCATATCCAAGCTTGGAAACAGCCACAGTTCCTATCCATAATTGTGGGTGACCCACAGAATCACAGAATGAACTAGGTTGGAAAAGACCTTGGAGATCATCAAGCCCAACCTATGACCAACACCATCTCATCAACTAAACCATGGCACTGAGTGCCTCATCCAGACTTTTTATAAACACATCCAGGGATGGTGACTCCACCACCTCCCTCAGCAGATAATTCCAGTGCCCAATACTCTTTCAGTGAAGACTTTCTTTCCTGATGTCTTACCTAAACTTCCTCTGGTGCAGCTTAAGGCTGTGTCTTCTCGTTCTGTCTCTGCCTGGGAGGAGAGACCAACCCCCAGCTAACTATAATCACCTTTCAGGGAGTTGTAGAAAGTGAGAAGGTCACCCTGAGCCTCCTTTTTTCCAGCTCCCTCAGCTGTTCTTCACAGAGCTTGTGCTCCAAGCCCCCCGCCAGCCTTGTTGTCCTCCTCTGGACGTGCTCAAGCATCTCAATGTTCTTCCTAAACTGAGGGGCTCAGAACTGGACACAGCACTCAAGGTGGGGCCTCACCAGCGCCAAGTACAGGGGTAGAATGACCTCCTGGTCCTGCTGGCCACACTATTCCTGCACAGGCCAGGATGCCACTGGCCTTCTAGGCCACCGGGGCACGCTGTGTTCATGGCTCATGTTCAGTCAGCTGTTGACCAGTACCCAGAAAGGCCAGGTCCCTTTCTGCCTGGCCACTGTCCAGACACTCTGTCCACCACTGGAAGTGTTCAAGGTCAAGCTGGATGGGGCGTTGAGCAACTTGATTTAGTGAAAGATGTCCCTGCCTATGGCAGGAGGTTGGATATGATGATCTTTAAAGGACCCTCTCAACCCAAACCAGTCACCTACCTGTTCAGAAGTCTCCCAGTCCAGGAAGAGTTTTAGATGTTTCCATGATCAAGCAAGAGGATGAGCCACTCTAAGGGAAGAACAGTTTCTCTTGTGACATCTCAGGTTATTCCTCAGCTAGTGAAGCCTGAGTAGAGACTTGTGAAATGAAGTTTGCCCTTTCAAATCCAAGCCTATGCCTTTCAGCTGCCTCGCCCCAAGACAGATGTGCTGCGCCAGCCTGCAGAAAACCTGATTCATGGCTTCATCCACAGCCCATTGCCAAAAAGCAAAAGATTTCCGTTGACTTCACTCAGTTTCACACTGGCCCCTGGGACTCAAAACACACTGCAAAACACCAGTTCTCTGCTGAATCTGTCAAGGGTCTCCTGTGTTGTTAGAGCCAGCAGGGCCTCACTGGTTGCTGCCAGCAGGGAATTTGGCACTCTGTGCCATTTCCAGCATGGATGTTGCAAGATGATGGTTAAATGATTTCTCTTAAGGTTTTACTGATAAAAAATATGTCAGACTTTTTGGAAAACCCTACCTCTTGTACCACTGCCAAGTGTTTCCTTCTCCATTGCTACCAAGTTTTGACTTCAAATGGAACTTTCTAATTACATCACAAATATTATATCATGCAAATTTGGAACCTGTTAACATAGTCCAGAATAAAATAACTGAAAAATAACAGACTACAGCCTCTTTTCATTACACTCTGAAGGTCTAAAAAGTTCTGAAGTATAAATTCTCAGTCCTGTCTGAGTATTGAAGGACAGATGACCTCACAGCAGAATGAGCTGGTTGCTTAAAGAAGCTGGCTAATCCATGAGACATTATTTCTATCTTCTTCTGTTGGCATCTTTTGTAATAGTTTATTAACAATGATTTGTGTCCTATTGAGTAAGCTGTGTTTGTATAACACCATTGGCACTACATTAGCTGAAGCCAAGGGTATTCTGGCTAGTTAGTCACAGCTATCAAATGCTTGGAACTTAATTTTCACTCTTTTCTTGCTAAGAATTTTTAACAAATATTTTGCTGCAGGGTAGAGAAAATCCTAAATACTCAACAGTATTGTTTGCAGGACCAGACAGGCATTTGCAGCCAGATGAATATGTTTGATGTGCTTCTGTGGTGGAAACACAATGACATCTACTGGCCAATGAAGATGGCTGTCAGAGTGTCTGCTGGAGCACAACAGCCCGGAGTCGACTCTGCAAGGAAAGAGGATGACATTCTTCTGAGAGGCAGGATGACAAATCAGAACAACACCCACAGATATCTCAAGAAATACAAAAGAGATTGAAAAACAGAAAATATAAGATATTTTATTTAGGTACCACTTGTTTATTCTTAGTTGAAAAACAAACAAACAAACAACCAAATCCTCGGATGGTGCAAATTTTCTCTGTTCTCCTCAGTAGTGGCTGTCAGAGTTTAAAAAGTTAAAGCAACTTACACTGGGTGTAGCTAGCTAAAAATCACAAACAAGATCCAGAATGCACAAGTGCCTCCTCTTCTCTTAAAAAAGGGATAGACATAAGCAGGACTTTCTGATACCCTAAAATGACACAGTTCTGCACAGCACTGATATTAGCACATTTTTTTCTCTGATGCATGCAATCTCTGTAAGTCTTGTGCAGAAGACTAAACCTAATCAACCCCAAAGGCATGGTGCTCCAGTGGTATGGTATTTCTCTTGCAAATAGTGCTATTAAAAATAAATAAAGGAGGCAATCAAAACTTGTCTGTTTCTGAAACTGTGAATGCTAACAATAGCAATGAATTGAGAATGAATTTTCTACCAGCTCATACTTCTTATGTTCAAAATGTGTATGATTTTGAAGTCTCTT
Organism: Calcarius lapponicus; assembly: GCA_039654755.1. Lineage (NCBI taxonomy): Eukaryota > Metazoa > Chordata > Aves > Passeriformes > Fringillidae > Calcarius > Calcarius lapponicus. The sequence continues at coordinate 26,817,081 of CM077464.1, forward strand.
GTCTTCTATCAACTCTGTTCCTATAATTTTTAGTTGTGTTGCCTCAACAAGATGATGCAGTTCAGCAGAACCAGCACCTCTGAAAATCATCATGCTTGCTTTCTAAAATGGGTAGGTTGTGCAATTTACTCAGTAAGTGGCACTGAGCTGGAAATGTTATACAGCCAGTATATCAGTGCAGCATCCAGAAGAGGAGATGTGTGGAAAAGAAGGCTTTGGCTTCCATTCATGGAAGCAAATCAGTCCAGACCTAACGAATACAGCATAGACTAGATCCTGTCCATGGTTTACAGGCTTCTAGGTGGTGACAAGAAAATTGAGGCTGTCTAAAATTAATGAATATTGTGCATGGAAGTAAGAGTAGCAAATATGAGCAATGCATTAAATGTGGTCACGACAATCCATGAAGACTTTAGTACCATTTCATGTTGGGTTTAGCAGGAGTCAAGAATGTGCTTGAACTGGAGCAGCATCTTGTATAATGTGAGTGCTCCAAAGCTCTGTACAGTTTTGCATGTCATTCCCTCACTTAGATTTCATCCCTTACAGAGGAGATGAGGGAATGTGAGCAAAAGGATTTGACCCTAATGTCACAACCCTACTGCTCAACAATGGGCCTTTCACAGTGCTGTTGCAAGGAAGAAAAGAAAAGGGGAGAAGGGAGATGGCATAACACAAACAAGAAAAAAGTGGCTCAGTCAGTGATTATAAAGGTCTAAAAGGGCCCTCATAGCAATAAAAGAGAAATCTGTGATAAAAGTGGCCATCAAAATATTGCAGGAAGTTCTTACCAGACCATATACAGCAGATGATTCCTTCTGCACATTGTATAGCAATGGGACAACTGTGGGCTGGATTTCCCTCCTCAAGTAATTTCAGAGCGTCAGAATTGGCATTTGATTCCTGACTGGCAGCATTCAGGATGCAGGACAAAACAGTAATGTGTATATCTGTGAAGCTGCTTGTTTGCATATGTCATCCTGGATTTTGGTTCTGAAAGGCTACATTCTATTGAGACAAGAAAACATAAACAAGAACAAGGAAATATCTTCCATATTTTTCTGATATGTGTAACTTTTATAAACAGAGTTCTTATGGGATGTGAAATGTCATGTTAAACCTAACAATGAATAAAAAATAAATCAGATGCAGATTTCTGGGCTGCTGTCCTATGTTACCACAGCATCCATGACTTTGGCAAGTGGTCATGTATGTTAGTGGCTTTCACACTGAGTAACTGGGATGCAGCCAGAAAATAGCCAGTGTGATGCTCATGTCCCTGTTCAGTGCTAATATAAACCCTCTGTCTTTCATGCTGGCAGGCGGGGGCACCATGTGTCCATGGGTGCATTCCACAATAATTCTGGGTCATAATTATTACCAGAGTAATTACTAGGGAATAGTTATTACCAGAATAATTACTAGGACTCTGTGGAGTCCCCCTAGTTATTGTCTTCCCTCATTTGACTTTCATTTACATTTCCTATGAATGTACTTACATAGAAATATTAAAAAATATTTGTTTAGATAACAAAGGGTGAGCTTTGTTTTTTTTTTTCTTCCTTCCAAACCCTAAAAATCTGCTGACTGTCTTGGCCAGCCAAGAAGATGTTCACTGGTAACCCTCACTCCCCCTCCAAAAATCATTGCACTGCCTGGGTTATTTGTTTAAAGAGATACTGTGATGTCAAACTGGGACCTAAAGACAGCAACTTTAAACACAATTCTTTTAACAAACCAAAGACCACTGGAGACATTTCTATGTTTATAATTTCCAGTGGATGCAGGGGATTTTCTTGAATCCTTATTACAAATAAACATCTTCCACTCAGCCCATCATCCCAGACAATGCAGCCTTATCCTTGTGCATGGGCGTTAGGGAGTAAAAATTATGAGAAATTCATTACTTAACTTGAAATGAATAAACTAATTTTGTTTCATTTGGAAGAGTGAGAAAATACAGAGGGGAAGCTAAATACTTGAAAAATATTTATGAAATCTCAGAAAGTAAAGGTGGGAGGTTTAAGCACTCTGGTTAAAAACACAGTTGGAAGAACATTTGTCCTCAAGTGTGATAAATCACTGCTATTTCCAGTTAAACAAAGTTAGGAGAAGCCTTTTACATATTTTTCTTCGTTCCTGTCTTCAATACAGAGATCTGTTTGCATATGTGGATGCATAAATATCTACCTTCTCCATATACGTATGTAGAGATGAACCAGAGAACTTTGCATGCAAAGAACTGCAGTCTCCATGTGCAGGACACACTTCCGGACTGAACTGCATTATTCATTTTGTGCTCGCTTTGAGACATACTGGAAGATCCTGCTTTTTTTGGGAGTACAGAGCCTATACCATCATTGGGACACTTAATCCAGACTCTAGATGTGAAGAACACTGTTTCCAGCCTTAGAGCCTCATCTGTCAAGCCTAAAACAAAACTCCTCTAGGACATGCAAAACTGGACACAGGAACACCCTGGGTGAGGGGTGAAGCCAAGAGAGGCAGGTGAGGATGCTGATGTTGAAGCTACTCTCATCTTGCCTTGATCCCTTGTTGGTCCTGGGTAAATCTCCATTTTCTTCAGCAAGGAGGCACCCAGTGAGGAAGGGACAATTAATAGACAGTGAATAAGCCAGCTGTGGAATAGCTAAACAACACAACCATGTTAATAATTCTTGGCAGTTTTTCATCTTCATCTCCTTTAAAATATATTTTTTTCATCCTGTGGCAACATTCAACTGCCTTTTTCTGGTCCTCCAGTGAGGAACAATGCTGAGATTTGGCTTACCACCATCTGGAGATGAGATGGATAGAATAAAAAAGCTTCCACTTTGCTAAATGACCAAATACAAAGAGTGGTCTTTGACCACTTCCCATCCTTCTCCACCCTGAAAAAACCAACCAGAAAATGGAAGAGGATGTATATAAAATATCCTTAAGCTTGTAAGCATCTCCTCGTAGTTGGTGTTCATATGACTTTTGAATGTTTCAGCATATCTTTAGTTCTCTTTGATTCTTCTGAGGTTACATGGGTGGTTGCTGGCAGAATTACACAAATACAGTCTTCACAGCTCAGCAATCCTTGCATCCAGATTTGGAGCTCAATGTGGGTGGCATAGGAGTAGATGCCAATAAGAAGGCTAGGACAGTGTTGTTACTTTCAGAAGCTAAATGACTCAGTACAGAGCCTTTGCAAGCAGCAATTAAAGAACCAGAAGAATGTTTTGTAACTACTAAAGAGTAAGAGGGAAACCTCATTTTTTTTGTAATGATGTTTTATTTTCACTCTTTAATGAATGTTTTAATCTTGCCTTAAGATATATTTCTGTTACTGAATGTCAGCTAGAGACAATCAGTATCTTTCAAGTCTTTTGCTGCTAGGGCATTTCCACCTTTGCTGTGGGAACACCTTTCAGTTCATTTTAGGGTTAAGGCTTCAGATCTCAGTAGCTGCACGTTCCTGGTGTTGAAAGAGCCTCTATAGGATGTATAGAAAACATTTACTAAAATCCTCATAGGCTTTAGGTTGATTTGTATGGGTAATATATCTGATGATGATAACAATGATGTATTGTCCAAAAAGTTTTAAATAAAAACTGACACATTGATAAGAGTGTGGAATAATACAAAGTTGTCCAAACCTCAGAGACAATATCCACTATTGGCTGAAGTGCTGAATTGAGACACAGGGAAGCCTTAAGTTGTTGTACCATCTCTGACACTGTCTTACTGAAGGCTAGGTTGGCATGATGACCCACTTTCTCAAGTTTCCCATATGTTGAATGGCGATGTGGTACTCTCAGACAATCTCAGTGCACCTGGAGGCACATTTTGATAGTCAGGTGTGCAAAGCAATCAGTGAGTGTCAAGTACACATGCACTGGACACTGTTTATATCGTGGAAAGTACTTGCAAGAGCTACCAGAAAGAAAAAAAGGCACATATTAAAAGCCTTAAAAGTCTGATTACAAAGTAAGCCAGGAAAAATGGTTTTGTTATGTTATTTCAGAAAGTTACAATAACAAAGTTCTGTGCGCACTTGTGTGTGTGTATTTGTGCCCATGGACATACATATGTGAGTTTGGAGGGGCATGTGGGGGTAAGTATATGTATATACATTTATATAAAACCAGGTATACGCACATATAGCCTGTACTACTTGTGTGGCATATCTATTCCTTTGCTTGTACAGCAGCACATGTATCAAACAGACAATACTTCAGAAGGAAAGTATTTACTGACAGCAAGAGAAGTGATTCATGTTCTAGTATCAGAAAAATAATTTTTGATTTTACTTTTTCTAAACCGTCACTCTAGTGTTAAATATTTCTCAACTTGCTGTTTACCATATTTCAATAGTCAGTTTGGTTAGCTGAAGAATTAAGCTTATAATCAGTCTGCAATATACACATATTTCATGGGTTTCATATCCTCAGATTTCTCTGAATTGTTTACAAAAAAAAAAAAAAAAAGATTTAAAAAAATCAAGAACCAAAACTTGCTTAGCAGTTCCAGAGGGAGGGAGGAATTACTCCAAATTTACACTGAGAAATGTTTCAGTTATTGTCATGACTAATTTTTCAAGACCATCATCATATCCCAGTGGATTTTCAAGCATATAAAATGCAGCTCTCCTGGGAAGGTTGAAAAGAAGGGATATTATCTGAAGACCTGTTAGACCAATTGACTTCAGACCTGCATGGATAATGATGCCTCTGGCTCTGGTGAGGTGTAACAATTTTCAAAACATGTTGGAGATGCCTGTGGATTTCAGAGCACTTTGAAATCCAGGTCTTTAATGAGAAGTTTTGCTCCCAGGGCATAACTTTGAAAGCAGAGTGCAGGAAGACAGTAAATGAGTCCCGGCAAAGCCCTCTGGAAGCTGAGAAGAGTACAGTTTTGATATATGAAGCTGAACAACAGAAGGGGTACAATTCTTGTCCTTTTGAAGAATTTCTGAAGTGCTGATCTCCGCAAGCACATCTTTTGATATCACAGCCCGATATTTTAAATAGACACTGTACCCTAGACCTGGATAGGATTCTCCAAGTTTTCAAGATGACACAGCAATCATATGAATTTTAGAGCTCACAGAAAAATCATCTGTTATACAGAATGTTGTTTTCACCATAAACTCCAGGAGTACATTGCTGTACCATTAAACAGTTCGCTTTCAAGATTCATTGTCAAGGATTTTTAAATGTACATTATCTTTATACCCTACTAATGAATATAAAAAAATTATAACTTCCATATGGTGGGAAAATAGAATTGGAGAATAAACAATGCTAGGACACCTTGTAATTGCTGTATCCCATCAGTGAAAAATGTCCAACTTTTTTCTGTTCAAGAGATTGTGACCACCCTACTGTCTAACCCATTAGACTGAAACAGTTGAAAATTTTCCCCTACATTTTGGTCTGTGCTTTCTATAGCACCTGGAGCTGCTACTGCTCCATAGCATCCAAGAACAAGTTATCTTTCAACATCTCAGTTTAAAAACAAATCTCAAAGAAGTCAAAAACCAAATGCCACTTCCACAAAGCAACAAGCAGTTTGTGATCACTAACCTACTTGTTTTCAGACTAAAAATTATTCCTGTGGCACCTTGCAAATAACTTTTGTTTTGGTTTAGGAGAAGTGAAAAGCCATTATTCACAAAGCAACAGCAATAAACTCACTGTTAAAAACCATATCTCACAGAGGTGATAATTTCAATACTAAAATGCTACATGTCCTTTGATCACCACTGATCCTGCCTTCAGGTGGTTTGGGGAGGGGGTGGAGGGAGAAACTGATTAACAGTGATAGTGATGTTGGATAAAAAGGGTTTAAGGAACCTTGAGTATTTATTTAAATACTTTTAAATATTTTTTTTTCATGTGGTATTCTATAGTTCTATCTTGAATCCCAACCATTATAACAAGATGTTATATCAAGAAACCACATAGGAAAATCCTGACTATCAAGAAATGTAATTACAAATATTACCAGATCCAGTGAATAATAAACCTTGGATGAGTAGCCATCCAGATACACCCCCAGTTTGCAGTGTGGTGCTGAGTATCAGGGCAGGGAACACAACAAAAGAGCACAAACAGTTTCAGAGCTACACAGTTTCATGTTGGATTTGTTTTCCTGATTGATTACAACATCAGAAACTGGATAGAGACAGGAGATGCCTATCCAAGGCTGCACATCAAAGGTGATGCCAAGTGTTTTAACGTGAAGCCAGTTAAGTATTCCAGAACTTGGCCTGCATGTTAAATTGTCCTGGACAGACTGGATGCATTCAGAAGGCTTTTAAAGCACTAGAGACCTGAGATGGAACATGTGCTTTGCTGATAGCATATTGTTTATGCCAAAATAATGAATGATGTTGGATTATGCATGCTTCATTTTAAACAGCAGACAATGATCTGGATTTGTGAAACAATAACAATGTTATAGCAAAGCATTGAACCTGAAAACATGTAACCACTGAGCATGGTAAAAAGAGAAATACAAACACTCTCAAAGGCTGTCAAAATTTATGTTTGGCTTTGAATTTTGTGTATTTGCCCTACTTTCTGCTCTGAAGTGTGCAGCATTACCTGGACACTTGCAGCTGCACCTCCCATGGTCAGTGCAGTCAATGGCTTTGTTTCCCTCCCAGTGGGAAGGTATGGGCTCCCAGAGCAGTAAGAACCACAGGGCTCATGCTTTATTTGTGACAGCTAGGCAGCTATCTATAGATCTTAAAAAAGCAAGAAGGGACTTCCAATTGATCTGTGATTACTTGGCGGAGGGAGGGAGGAAGAAAGAGAAAGCACAGTCTTCTTCCCAGTCCCCTTTGGCTCAGTACTAGTGCCAAAACTGAAGCAGCCACACAGAGAGCAGAGGAAACTTTAAAAAACTTAATTAGGGAAGAAAGCAAACTAAATAATACTATGGTCTGTTTACTTAGAGCTGCAATGCTGCCAGAGAAACCCCACAGCTTGCATTTGTAAACTATGCTTTTCATATAAAACACATTTAATGAAAACAGGAGACGGGACAACAAGCTTTCTTCTAACTTCATTTAAACATGTTTATGCTGCACTTTAAATTCGTCTTGGGTTAATATGAAGATGGGCTAAAACCTTGGAAGTGATGTAGCCTAGCTAGCTTTATTCCCTGAGTTTAGGCTTCAGGGCCTGACAGCATTTCATCTGGAGCTCCCAGGACCCATGGATGCCACTGTTCAGAAGGAGTTTGCTTTTGCTCCCCTCCTGATGCCTTGAGGCTGGGCTATGCTTTTGCAGTCACATATATGGGTTCTCTTCTGCAGCTTTTCAGAATATTATTTTTTTAAATTTGATCATCTACTCACTTGTTCTGTTTCTCCCCTCTGTTAAAAGCATCAACATAAAAATTTCTGTGCTCTTTTTGTGTTATTCTGGAAGGAATTTTAATGGATTTGTGGAAGCATCTTTGCATGACCTTAAGTTTTACAATGACTTACTAAGTAGAATAGGAAAACAAAGCCTTACCTATGAATGGTGCACACTTCATATTACATTTGAAATAATAAAATGTGTGCTTTCAATTTGTATTTATTTCAGCATCAACATTCTGCTCTTAATTCACTTACTATGTGGATTAAGAGCAGAATATTGCATCTCTTATAGAATTTGAATGCAGTTAAACAGAACAGCACATGTGGCAGATTAACCAAGTGAACTAGTACTGTATTTACCAAAAAGATTGTTCACAAGAGAAGAAGACACACAACAATTCCAAATAAATAACATTTTCAAATTCTGTTTGAATTTTCAAAAGTAGAAGAAATATTTTGCAATATAGGCAATCTTTTGGATGCTTTCTTTGAATGTTGAAAACAACAATAGCTTAAGGATGAAAAAGATTTCCAGTTCACAGTCTGACTTGGCACCATCTATAAAAGACAGTGTAGGATTTTCCCCCTAAAACCATCTTGCCTGCCATTACATTGAGTTTTGATGCTCTTTAATCATTCTACCCGAAATTTAAATTTTGAATCAGTTCACTGAGTAGAAGTCTTTAAGAAAATTTCCAGTGAATACTAGATGTTTCTGAAATGAGATTAAAGAAAACCCTCACAGGTTAATCACAATCTTCTCTTTTTCTTTCACAACACTTCCCTGAGACATGCTGCTGCCTGTGTGCTTTGAAATCCAGTGCTGGACTAGGGAGAGGAGATGAAGGTGGGGAGATGGTGAGCAGGAGGGTCCACGAGCAAGCCTGGCACTCCTCCAGGCTGACATTGCCTACACTTGGCTTGCTGCAAAGCCCTGCTCTCACATATTCAAGCAGAAACTTGATAGAGTTTGGTAGCTAAATACTTTGAATATTTTAGCACACTTGGCATCATTCATGTCTGCAGGAGGCAAGCAGAACTTCCTCAGGAACTGTCAAAAATTGGTTTTGGATGATATGGATCATGTGCTTCAGATGAAAGTACAAGAAATCCTGCTATGAATGAGCAGCTCAAGCATAAGCTGAACCAAAGCAGAACTTCCTTTTAATGTCCAAAAGCTACCAGCATGCCAAGCATGTAATTGACTGTAGTCCAAAACCAGCTGACTGCCTCTCCCTTCCAAAATCGTCATGTGCTGTATTTATTTCATCAGAATTGTGTTCTATTTGTTTTCATCCTACTATCAGATGCACGTGTGAGTACCTGAAGGCATCCTGATGAGCTGCACCAAATTACATTTATTATGGCATCCTTTTTCCTCACTGAAATGGAGCTTTTGGAAGAAAATCACCTGTCCTGCCCTCACTACCATGCTCTGCTGACCAGGCTGGAGCATACCAAGCACAGGCTGTGCGCAGAACGCTGGGCCAGACACGGACAGGCAGTGTCCAGCCTCTGCAGCCAACAGCAAACACCACTGGTGTCTTCATCAGCTGTACTTCCCCAAGCCTGGGGAAAGAGCTGCTCCAGCTTTAGCAGCATCCACCTATGCTGCTATGCAGGTTGCACGCCCAACTTTGGGTGGGTTTTGAAGCGGACAGTCCTGTGCTAAGACTGATTTTGCTTCTGTTGAATCAAGGACAAAACTCCACTTCAGTTTGACAGAGGCAGAAGCATCCTCAGAATCTCTAAGTACCCAAAAATTGACTTTTTTTCCAAGTCATTTATAAAAGTATTAATTTTCTGTTTATGTTTCCTACAGAGCAAGGGTAATTCGGTGTCTTTTTAGTTTATGAGGCACATTGGAAGGTGCCACAGAATATTTAGTAGACAACTTGTGCTGTCATAACAGATCTTTTGCTTGGTTTTTGAATCTGCCTTGGTCTGGAGCAGCATGCAAAAAGAAACTGTATTGAATATATTCAAATACTTAGAGAGTTTATTAAAAACATAATAATTCTGAAACGAGAGATGCAATTTTATTGTGATCTGCACAATGCAAAAAAGGAAACATGGAACAGGGCTATACTTTTTTTTAATAGCAGGAAATTAGACTGTACTTTAACATTAATCCACAATTTAGAGAAAAGATTGCATATTATTCTGGGGGGTATATTTTAAATATGACAATACAATTTAGCTTCATCAGGAGTACCAACAGTTCTGGAAAGAAATACCACTTCATTGCATTCTATATTTAATCATTTATTTTGATTCACAAAAAGAACTTCTCTCAGGATGCTCTTGATAATTTAAAAAATTACAGCAATTATCCAGCTCAATAAATACTTCAGCTTCATCTTCTTTAGTCAACATATTACTGATAAAAGGAAAAAATAAACATGGAAGTGTTCCTCCAGTCTTTCTATATTTGGAATTAGGACTGTAGCAAACAACATGGCCACCCTGACAGATTCACAGGGTCAAAAGCTCAGAAGGATGGCTAAGAAACCACTTTGCATCCATGCTTTACTACAGATATCTTGTATATCCTTGGGAAAAGGCTGAGATGCTACTCACACAGTCACCAGCCATGCAAATAGAGATTTAATATATCGGCCAAGCCACTCCACCTGCCTTTGTGCTGACCTGTTGCAGGGCTGACACTGCCTCCACAGACCCAAAAGCACTATGATGGAGCATGGCACAAAGACACTCTGGTATCTTTGTAGGATCCACACCATTTCTAGCAAAACAAACAGTGACCCAGGGCTCTAAAGCTCAGTCAGATACAGAATAAGCCATTATGGCTTGTCTAAATCACATGTACCAGCCTTCTATTGACACTTGAAAGGAAGTAGTGCTTAATTGCCTCCACCTGCCCAAAAAGGAGTGGGATGAACACTTTCCTGAGGTGCCTCTTTCTTTGATGCAAGCTAAGAAGGGCTTGTGGGCTGTGGAGCACCAGGAGCAGCAGGACAGATGCCTCAGTGCCCTGTGCAGAAGCAGTGCTGCCTGGAAGCAGAGGCAGGCACCAACAAGAGGCAAGCAAAGGAGTTGCACTTGTGTGTTAACTAAAATTGTACCTGGATTCAAAGTGTGGCACAGACATTTTGAGTACAGATGACTGAGAAGTCATTATATGGAAAGAATACCTCTAATATTGTATCATGTCTTAATGAGTTCTGATGGTGAGTCTGTTTGTGCCTGTACACAAAGAATATGGCACTCAATTTTCTCTGCTGCCTCACCTGCAATTTTATAATTGCCTGATAGGGCAGAAACCTTCGAGGACTTAGGCATATAAAAATTGTTATTAGACAAAGACTGACGTCTTAGACTATTATCAGCAGCTTGATTTACTTACAGCTGTATCTTCTGCTCCAGGGGGAATTCACTGATAAGTCCTCATTCCTCTTGCAGCACCTAGGGAAGGTGCAAGGATAAGGCTCAAGAGCTGCAGCTGAAGCAGCCTGGAGGTGCAGAGATGCTGCAGGAATCCTCCTGGGCAGGAACCACCTGCCCCACAGGAGGGGCAAAAATGGCTTTTGGTCTCTCTGGACAGAAAGATGAGATGTAAGAAATGTTGAAGATCACAGCTCTGCCTGAGTTGGTATTTGAGCCTGGTGAGTATCTGAGAGGCAAAGTGAGTGCCCAGCAGAGGGCTTAAGCAGGCCATGGAAGAAGAGGATTCCTAAAAACCACACAGGGTGGATGTAGCAGGGAGAAAGCTCTCAATGTGCAACACAAGTATGGTGGTCAAGATATAATAAAATATTTAAATAAGTTCTCTAAATGAGTGCACCCTGAGATGATTCAGAGGAATTACATCACTGCAAATAAGTGATACAGCAAATCAGTTTTCTAACCTCAATCCTTTTAAACTGTGAACATATTGAAAGACATATGGTAGACAAATTGCTTTAGATCCTGAAATATTCCCTCAAAGAAATGTCTGCAGAAAGTACAGTTGGAAAATATGAAACTGTACCAATCAATTAGAGGATCAGGCCACCTCTGCCAGGGCCCGACTGCTCACTCTGACAGCACCACTGGCGGGAAAAGGACAGGAGACTGTCATTGAGAATAGTTGAACCTATATGCATTTGCTTTTATTTCAGTAACTTTGTGTTACTGGGAACTTCAGTTTTCCATCAATGAAGTGCTTGGGACAATAAATAAAGAAATAGTGGTCAGTAAAATAGCCCGTACTTTGCTCTTTACTCTGTTGCTCTCATATAATGACTTGGGCTTTTGATGAGGCAGTACATTTTTGTAATTTCCCAGTATTTTAGTAAAGTTTAATGCTCCCTGGCCCTATGAAAATGTTTCCTTTTTGTTTTGAATCATGAGTAATTTCACTGGCTGGAAGGAGCTTAACACTTACCCGCAGTGAGGCAGGACTTCGGCCACTGCTGCCACTGCCTGACTCTGCTTTTTCCATTATGACTGCTGACATTTTGAGGGTTTTTCCACACGGGTGAGTTGGATGTGATGTTAAGCTGCTGAAAAAGCTTTATGGAGAGCTAGGAGTTGGACTTTGAGCTGTCAGTGGGAGGTAGGAGAACGCAGGAGCTCGGTAGTGACAACGTGGTGCCACGAAGTCCAACGGGGGCAGTAAAGGCTTCTTGCTATGACTCCTCTCGTCTCATAGTGAAAATGCAAGTAAATCAAATTTAAACGTACGAAGCTTGGGCTTAGTGGCCCAATTAATTTGTGACACATTCTAATCTGGTATAAAGTGCACATTTCATTCTTCTGGTGGTGAACCTGGAGCCAAAAATGAACTGATTTCTTTATCTATCTATATATCGTGATCTCTGCCACCCGCACCCGTCTTTGTGAAACAACACCCTCCACGCGTTCTTACAGGTACTATTGCTGGGTATGGCTCTAACCGGCACCGCCGAGACGCAGGCTCCGCGTTCGCGGGCAGCGCCGCCCCACACGGCGCGCCGGGCGCTGCTTCGGCCGCGGCGGGGAAGGCGCGGCCCGGCCCGGCCCAGCCCCTCGGGCCGCCCCAGGGCCGCCATGGCGGGCGGAGCGCGGCGCCTGTACCGCCGCATCCTGCAGCTGCACCGCGCTCTGCCGCCCGCCCTGCGCGACTTGGGCGACCGCTACGTGAAGGAGGAGTTCCGGAGGCACAGGGCGGCCGGGCCCGCCGAGGCCCAGCGCTTCCTGCGGGAATGGGAGGCAAGTGGCCGCCGCCCCGCGGGGCAGGGACGCGGCGGGGCCCGGCGGGGCGCAGGGCAGGCCCCGGCAAGGTCAGGGGCGCCGCGCGGTCGCAGCTGCTCAGGTGTTGGGCTCGGTGATCTCAGAGGTCTTTTCCAGCCCAGCCGATTCTCTCTCTGCTCGGGCATGCTCCCGTGAAGGGCGAGCTCCTTGCAGAGCTGCAGAAAGCCTTGTGACTCCATGTCTCTAGGCAGGTTATCTTTTATGGTTCTCCGTGCCTTGCCTCGAATGTGTGTGAGCACACGCAGGTATATGTAACAGAGTGACCTCAGTTATAGAATTAGCTATGTATAAATATATAAATAAAAGTATACGCACAATTATCTGTGTGATCTATAATAATGTATTGTATAAGCATATATAAATATTTATAGCTACGTACATAACTAATTGTATAATTATAATTAGCTAAGTATAGGTGTAAATACCTTCCCTGAACTTGCATTAGATTTTGGAGTAACATTTTTTCAGTATTTCCTAAGGAAATAAGTCTTATGTGAACATTGCTTCTTTGTTTAACACCGCTTCTCCTGAACTTCCTGCCTGGTTTCACCAAGGAGAGCAAAGCTGATCACTCCCAAGTGATGAGGTTGTAACAAATTTCACAAGCAACAGAGGAAGGAGACCTATAAGGTGCTTTCCCCACATGCCTGGACCCCAGCAGGTGTCAGCATATTAATAGATACTCAAGAAGTCCACATGGTAATTGTATCGACACTTCACAGAGGAGAAGCTTCAGTTAAAGAATGAACACAGCTGCAAGAGACAGATGTATAGACAAGCTTCCCATTAATTTTCATGCTCCTTGAACTACTGGCTTGGTAGTAGTTTTGAATCTCAAGTCTATTTTCCTTTCTATGGAAGGAAACTCTGTTCTGCTTTGCAGTGGAAGGTGGTTAGCAAAGGTAGCATCCATTGCCTCTCAGTCTACCAGAAGAAGGGTAGTGTGGGAGAACTGCCCCATCCCTTCTACCTGCAGAAGCTGAAATCTTATGGCTTAAAGTAACTGGAGCATCAGGAATAAGCAGGGAGAAGACTGCCTCGTGATCTCTGCAGAGGAAAGGAATAAGTGTATTTTAATTGCCTCTTGCCAACTGATAGATCCTCAAATCAGAGAAATTTGTATCAACCTCTCAAATGCTTGATGCTATTGTAATTTTCAATTGCCGTTTACTTAATACTGCTGAAATGTTTCTGCATCACTGCTTTCAATTTTAACATGAGCTAAAGAGACAAGTTACAGGTTACTATTTCCAGTGCTAAAATCTTCCTTAAAATAGTTTTATAAAAGGAAGGAAATGTTTACATTGAAATATCTTTAGCCATTTTTAAAGTGAAGTATACAAATAGTGAAAATGTTTCTCAGTTCTGAAATGTTTTAAAGGTAGATTATATGGAAAATGCTGACAAAAATTAGACTACGAGTAACGAGTTGAATTTTGAAACCTGACATTTAGTGCTATTAGCTATGATATGTTCAAGGAAAGGAAACTAATTTAATAACTGTTTTGAGTGTGTGAATATAAAGAACTTTGCAAATATGTCTGTCTTCTAACAAGATGCTGGGAGATATTAGCACGTAGTTAACATGTCTCTTCTCATATTTAATTTTTGTTTTATTCTGGGGTCTTTTTATCACCCAAATTATAGTTTATTTTGAGTGTGAAATTTAAATCAGACTTTCACATTTTTGGCCTGTGAGACTTGCTTTGCATCTTATGTTATGCTGTGGTTCCCAGCCCCATGAAGACTTAAATGAGGAAAGTGGACTGTGGACAAACTGGGATTAGGTAACTCTGGGCCCTAATTACATGCTAATTAATTCATGTTGGAATCAGTCCTCTGACCTGGTTTTGGCTAAGATAGAGTTAATTTTCTTTGTAGTAGCTTGTTCAGTGCTGTATTTTGGATTTAGTATGAGAATAATGTTGGTAGTGCACTGTTGTAGCTATTAAGTGTGCTTACTGTAAATCAAGTATTTTTCAGATGCCCGTGCTCTGCCACTAAGGAGATGCACAAGAAGCTGGGAGGGAGGATGGCCAGGACAGCTGACCCAAAGTGGCCAAGTGGATATTCCACACCATACAACCTGTAGTATGTTAAATGTATAAACTGGAGGAAGTTGATCACTGCTCAGGCATGGGCAGGGCATCAGTCAGCAGGTGGTGAGCAGTTGTACTATGCACCACTTGTTTCTCTTGTGTTTTATTTTTTGCACCCTTCCTGGGCAGCAGGACACTCTGAAAATAGGTTGGAAGCTCCAGGACAGGTCTTGCAGGACATACCAGCATAGCTGTGGAGTGATTAGATTCTTGCCTAAGAGTCACCCAGTTAGCCACGAGGGAAGCTGAGATAATGCTGCTGTTCATGTACGTGAACCATAACTGTACTTCTTGCCTCCAATTTTATTAAACGAAACAAAAACCAATCAAACCAAACAAAAAAATCCACCTAAACAAATCACTACAACATTAATACAAACTGGTTGTTTAAATTTCCTGTTAAGTTTCTTTTCTTTGGAAAAATTCATGCTTACAGCTTTGATAACAGTATTATGGCATGTTGCATTTTCAGCTTTTTTCTTCCCAATTTGCTTGTTCATTAGGCTAAGCATATACCTTGCTGTATGCACTTTGGTGTTGTCAATATTCAGCTTCTATCTGGAAATGTTCTTTCCTCATGCCTTCTGTTGAATTCAGGGCAGGGCATTTGGTACAGAGAGGCATGATGTCTCATGTTACAGAGAATTAGTATTCTTAATTTTATGTTAAAGTAATATATCTTGATGTATATTTATCAGAGGGTAAAGATTATGGATATGATGATGATTGCAGTGATGTTTCTTGACTTTGAATGAGGATTTCAATATGAAGTGTAATCTTAATAAGTCATCTGAAATGCTTTTTGAATGAAAATTTCCAAGGATGTCGTATTTTAACACGAAACTACTTGACTATTGCTAAAACTCTTCAGGCTCTCTTCGGGTAGTCAGACCTTCTGTGTGTGCCTGAATATACTAGTTCATATCCTGTGGTGTGCTTTCTTGTCCTCCAATTTGATTCATATTAGCTGAACATTTAGAAAACAGGCCTGGCATTTCAATCACATTATGGTTTGCCTCACATGATGCCCCTGCCTCTCTTGCTATTTAAATTATGTTGATTCAAGGGAGCTGGGCATATTAATTCAAGGTTGTAGCCAGGTGGGAGTCAGCCTCTTGTCCCAGGCAGCTAGTGATATGGTGAGGGAACATAGCCTCAGGTTGTGCCACGGGGAGCTTCAGGTTGGATATCAGGAGGAATTTCTCAGCAAAAATAGTTGCTAAGAACAGACTGTCCAGGGAGGAGTGGAGTCACTGTCCCTGGAAGTGTTCAGGAGATGACTGGATGTGGCACTTAGTGCCACGTTTTAGTTGACAAGTTGTGTTTGATCAAAGGTTGGACTCCATGACCTTAGAGGTCTTTTGCAGTCTGAATAATTCTGTGATTGTGTCTCACAACTGGAATAAATTTCCTTTATTTCGTATGAAACACAGTGGAAAACCTGTAGGGAGATTTCTAAGATCAGCTTTAAAAATAAAAGGAAGGGAAACAAGAAGTAAAAAGCTCTGAGATGATATTGCTGTAGGATGTGAGTGGTTCATGTTGTTATCCTGTAAAAGAGATGACAAGGGACCTCATCTTGTTTAGAATGCACAGGAATTGAGGGATTTAATATTAGAGCCAACCATGTAGGTGGCTAATGAAGTTTTGTAGGAAACCTAAGCTGACCTATTTGCATTAATAAAATAGGAAAACTGTCCACTGAATATTCTTGGAAGAGTTTTTAAATGGGTACGACCAATAGTAGACTGCAAGTCCATATGTGCTTATGTAAAAGTAGAAGAATATCAATATTGTGGTTTTCCTATCATTGGTATTGGATTCCTAGTTTGTGTCTGGAAACCTGCTGGAAAATATTAACGGGGGATACAAAAAAAGTAAGCTTTGTTGTTCAGGAATTATGCTTGTTCAGGTAGATTCAAATTAAGTATATAAATTATTAATATATGTTCTATCTATTTTCTAAATATTTAATATTTTAATTAAAATAATTGGTACTCATTTACAGGAGACTGCTGATATAATTAGATTGATACTGATTATTACCTTGGAATGGTACTGAATTAATGTTGACAGGTATGATAAGTCAACTAGTTCACAGTCTTCTAAATCATGGTAGCTGATGAGAATGCTTACATAAGATAAGTAATATTAAGATAGTATTGATTACTTAATTTCAGATTGCAATAGTTACATTATTCAGCTAAATAATTTCAGTAACAATTTGTTTCACATTTAAGCATTAATTTTGAAAATGACCATTTTGTACTTGGCTTTTTTAAAAAGCCTGACCCTGTAGATGAGAGGGCCTGGACTGTCTCTTAAGACAAGCAGAATCATTCTGCAGAATTACACAACATTTTCTCAGTTTAATAGGTTGAATTCTTTAGCCACTCTTGACCCTGAAAATCTTTTTTTACAGGCTTTCAAATGAACTGTCACGTAGCCTCTCAGGAATGACTAAATTTTTGAATCAGTGTATTTGATGCAATACAAATAATTGTCATTCATCAAATTTATTTTCAGTTGCCTGCGTCACTTGCAGTATTTACTTTGCTGGGATGATTGTGGGATGCTGCCATATCTCAGAGAATATAGTTGTTCTGATATGTCTTTTTCTGCTCATGAGCAGATACACTTACAGAACTTTTTGTTTCTTAATTTTCTGGGCAAGTATAATCTTCCCTCCCCTTCTTGATTTATTTTTAAACTACTAGCACTCAAAAATATGTTGAACTGTTGAATGGAGAATTTGAAGAGCAAATAGTCAAAGAGGGTGGAAGAGGAAATTGTGGCCAGTACTGGAGTCAGACTGAAATGGGAATGGGATGTGTGGGTTGCCCTTTGTGCTGTCTTTCAGCAAATAATGTAGGTAGTATAAGTATAAAACAGCTGCTGGCATTCTGAATTCTGCTCTCAGTTTTAGTGAAGTGCATTATATAAGAGATGTTTTCTTTGCCTTGACAAAGAAATACATTTTTTTGGTAGTAAAATATGTCTTTAGGTTTTTTGCCATTTTATTACTTCTATTAAAGTTGTGAAATAGGATTTTAGAGTAGTATTTCATTTTAACATTACTGGATACATTGGAATTTGCTTTTAGTGATTTTTATGGCTATCTGGATGAAAACCTTCTTATTAAGAGTAAATTCCTACTGAGTCCTATGTTTTTATCCCCCACTTAGAGTGTTCCCTAGTTATTAATCTGTAAGAACTAAATTGGAGTCAATTTCCTCTATTTTCTTTTATATTTCTCAAAAGGTAGGAAGGAATTTTGCACTTTTCTGAGAGCCAGGGACTTGTGGCTGATAAACTGAAGAGCATTTGGGATTAGGGCAGGAATAGCACAGGAAATCAGGCTGCTGCTCTGACCTGGTGTTCCTGGTTGCCTGCTTGGTTGTAGGATTTGAAGTCTACCTCTGATGAAATTTTGTCTGGGTGCACCCATGATTTGGTGAGTGTCCTGAATTAGTATTTATTTGCAATTGCAAAGGTTGACATTTGTTGTGAATCCCCGTTGTGAAGTTTCATGCAAATGAAACTCATATTATGTCATCACTTCCATCCTTTCGGTGCTCTTTCAGTTTTGGGTTAAGAAGCAGGAGCTGGTGTCTGCTTTTGTTCCATAGAGAATCCAGGGAGTCTGGGAGCTTTCTGAAGTGGTGAGACTTGGGGTAGCCTGGTGGATACCCACTGCCTAGTGCATGATGCACACCCATTGCAGGAAGGGGAATTTGTTTCTTCTCACCTGGAAAGCAGCATCGTTGTCCTTCAGGTTCACCTGGCCACTGCTGAGACCATTTCTTGCTGGGTTGGTTGTTTTGTTTATTTTTCCCCCCTGTGTACATGCTGGTTTTAAACCTTTACTGTGTTTTCTAAATTCAAAATTTTATAAATTGTAGCATCAGTATTCTCAATGCTTCTGTCATGTTACTATGCCCATTATCAGTATGCTATCATATCTATGATTGCATGTAGCTAGTCAGATAACTGCTTATCTGATAGTTGAAGTTCTTATTTACAATTGTTTTGACACAGCAGGAAATCATATCCAAGTCATAGGGGTGACATCCAACAGTAATGTCAGTCACTTGCTTCTGGCAGTCACCTCAGGTACAATGCAAGTATAAATACATTATGTGCAAATAGGTTTATAAATTTCAGATAGTTTTGTAGCATGCCTTGGATCTTTAAAATGTGGCATGAATTGAATCCCTGAAGTGAAATTTCTTGGCAGAATGTAGCAATTTTATTAGTTAGAACTTAGATTGAGAAGTTTAAATTGCTGTAGAAGTGGGATGCATCTCTAATGAGTATTAACAGTTTACTCCTTATATTGAATAGCACTTAAGGGCCACATTTCTCAGGTTTGAAGATACTGTAGAAGTTTTGTGAATGTCTGCTCCATGAGCATTGACCTGCACCTTCCTAAGGAGTACAGGTTAGTGACAGGCAGTGTGAGAATAGGTCTCTAAATAAGAAAAGAGCCAGACACAGTAGAAGCAGAACCAGTAGTGAGCATTTGCAGAATTGTCAGTTTAAAAGGTAATTCAGGTTTCCATCTAGTGGTGGTATAAAATTCTGTCCAAGCCATATGAGACAGCATCTGCATAGCCATGTTCCTAACATACCATTGTACTTCTGTATTTGTGTGAAGCTTAGGGAATCAAAAGCCTTTATTATGTATAAATTATATATGTAATAGCACTTAATTCTCAGGACCTCCAGATTTTTTTAAGCTTGGGCTGCAATGACCAGCAGTCTGTTATTTTGTGCATTCAGATATCCAAATACTCTTTGAATGTATATTTATCTTATTTGCTGTGAATTAGGCCGATTCCTCTTTTTCATTATTCCATGACAGCCATTTAAAAAAGTTTAACTTGACACAGGTTATTGAAAGCAAATGGGTTTCTTAAAAGGTTTTCTGCAAGCTGTATCTGTGCAAGTATGAGTTTTGTTCAATTTCTTGCTTTCTCTTATATGTAAACAAAACAGAAAAAAATGAGAAACAGAAACAGATGAGGATTCTGATTCTTTTGCCCAGTGTTTTAGCCCTATTTTTAGTATTTAAAGTATTTTGCTGTAGAATTTAGAAAACCTACCAGGTTATGTTTTGAGATGAGTGTTAATAGTGATTGAAAGATGGACCAAGCAGTGTGATGCTGCAAGGATGTTCATTGACAAAAGGCACAGATATTTAAATTGTTTTAGCTTCTGCATAAAAAATTCCACTTGTTCAGTCTACATGTGATTTAGTACATAGCAGGCCATAATGTATATTTTTTTTCTTTTCCACAATTACTTATCACAGCAGGCTGTTCTGTTCTTTGGGAGGGGGACACAGTTTCTGCAGGTCCTTCTTTATGTATCTTTCTCAGTTTCTACAGTTCTTTCTCACAGCTTTTTCTCACAGCTCTTGCTGTACAATCTTCAGCAACTCGAGTATTGTTCATGTCTTTTAACTCATTCTGCTCTGCCACACAAGGTATCGAGGTCTGAACTTTGTTGCATTTTAAGACACTGTAGTATCTTAAACACTACATGGGTCAGACAAACAAACGGAGTATGAATTGCAGTTGCAAAGTTATGAGGATTTCTGCTTGTTTGTATTTTATTGACACCTTCCTTGTAGCATCTGTTTGGCACTTGTGTGAATATTGTCAGCATGTAGTGTTTTGTAAGCATGGTAGGTTTTTTTACCGCCTTGTCAGTGCATTTCCACTATCAACACTGTAAACACTGCCAACTTTCTACAAGTGCTGTCAAGTACCATATTTTGTAATTACTGCAATAATATTATGAGTGCTATAATTGCATATACTGTATAGATGTGCCTTTCTGTCCTGTGTAGACAGAAAATTGATATTTTCTGCAAGTTAAAATTGCATCTGGAGCACATCAGAATAATTGTTTAGAAACTGTTTTTTTTTCTTCCTCTTTCGTGCAATGTGAGGTTGCACAAATAGTGTTATGCATATTGGAGTATTTTAAAGCCACATATTTTTTATATATAGAGCTATACTTAAGACATACTGATGTGTACCCATTGAAGAATGAAAGGTTTTTTTTTACACAGATCACTGATATTAAAGTAATTTAATTGAATATTGTTTTTTGCAAGAAGATGAACCTCAGATTTTGACCTTATAATCTTGTATTTAGTGGCATCTTTATCAACATTCATGTTGCTTTAGCTGTCTTTTGTAATGCTGAGAGCTTTGGCTGTTTTGAGGCTGAAGCTGACTGTATTTACAGCCATACATCTTCTTGGTGATATCCTGCTTTTTGTGCAGCTCACTCTTGGGAATCCAGTGAGCAGAAAATTTCTGCTGAAATATATTTTGTTTCTGTGTCTCAAAGCTGCTAATTTCAAACTGTATTTTTGAAGGTTATAATTTAGAAAATATATTTAATCATAGTGTATGATAAAATGTTTGAACTTCTAGCTTTTAAAGGTCATTTCCAGAAGTAATATATAGTAATGAAATATTTCTAATGAACAAGTTAGAAATCCTACTAGAAGCATAGTTACTGAGTGTTGGATTTTAGGCTTATTGAAATGTGGGGGGGGGGGTTGAGTCCTGTTAATGTCCTGGTTTTTTTTGTTTCAGGGATATTAGTGAGAGAGCAGTCTGAGATGAAAGAGAGCATGATGCACTTTTTCCTCTTTTACCTCCTAGGTAAATCTGTAAAATACCTTCTAAATTGATCTTGCACCCCTATTTCAAGACTAGCTAACAAGAAACACAATGTAGATGCATCTTCCCTTCCTTTGTGGGAATTACTGAATGGTGTAAACTTGATAAACTAGTTTTATGCAACTTTATAGTATTTTTTCCTTCTTGCTGAACTCTTCTATTCAGTAATTTAGAGGAAATGAACATTAGGTCGCTGAAACATTTTTTATCTTTTCTTTTGGTTTTTTTTCTTCCTGAACTGGGAAAAATGTGGTGGAAGGGTTTATGTCCCTATCACCATTGCTTCTTTGGAGATGTCATGGCTGAAGGCATTGGGTGGTGTTGGAAGTATTGATATTTGCATGGAATAAGCCAGAGCAACTGTTTTTTTTTTTGTTTGTTTTGTTTTGGTTGGTTGGTTTTTTTGTGGGCCATCAGCTACCATTTACTTATAATCAGTTTCTTGCTTCTTATGATTATATAGTGAAAGCATGTGGTTTTTGTTGTAGAATTTGGATTCTAATAGGAGTCTGTATTGAGGTAAGAATTCATATTACATTACCAATCCTTGAAACTTCATCACCCTCTGACTGAAGTCTGTAATGCCCATATGTGTACTCTCATGGCTGATTTTTGACCTGATAAAGGAAAAGTGTTGTTCATAAGTTTGCAGTTTTTAAAATGTACACATGATGGCAGCAAATACTTAGCTAGAGAAGCCTTGTTCCTATGCTAAAAAAAAGGCTGCTGAATTTTCTAATACAAACTAGAATTCCTACAGATTCAATTATTGTTAAATAATTTATTGTAATATATACTGAGAATTACTAACTTGCTGCTACAAATTTTGAGAAGGCTTTTCAATTAGAGAACTTCACTGGCCTTTCCACTTGGTTTAGTCATGATATTGTCACAATGTGCTTTCTGGTTTGGATTTGCATTGGTAAACAAGACTCTTGGGCACAGGGTGTGACTCTTGTGGATGGTGCTGGGCAGGGCCAGGGGTTGGACTGGTCCTTGTGGGTCCCTTCCAAATTGGCATATTCTTTGATTATAAGATTCAGATCACCTGTGGGAGTCCTCAGGAGATTAAGCCCAGAGCAGATGGAGCCTCAGTATGTAGATACAAAACTCTTTTAAAATTTTATTTTTGTCATAATGTATCTGTTGAGTTTTAAAGCTATTGTATTTTTGGAAGTGTACTGTAATAGCCCAGATGCAAATGTTTTTTCCACCAAATAAAAAGTTTTGTTATTAGTAATGTCACATTTTAGATGCTGTTACAAAGTATGTTGGTATTGCATAGTAGTGTTTAGAGTAGGAAGTTTTCTTTAAAAATGAAAATATAGTATAAAATATTATGTATTCCTGCTTTCATTCCTGGATGCCAGTGAAACATTTAAACTGAATCTCTTTCTCTTTTTTCTGCCCCTTTCAAAATGAATATGCCATATGCCAGTCATCCACCATGATATTTTAAGCCAAAAAGTTACAGGTTGCCACAGTTCCAATAATAAAACCTTGTGGAAGGTGTAGGTCAGCTTTTGGCTGTGGTACAAGCAGGCTGCTCTAAAATTAAGGATATTTTGCTTCGTGTTTAATTGCTTGTTCTGTCTTTATGTACGTTATTTGCAGTAGTTTAAACTTGATTTTATGCTTAGAATTAATTTTAAGGTGTTCAGGAAATCATGATATTCTGTTGTTTTCTGGGCCTTTTAAATTTGGTTTATTGTTCACAGTGAAGTACTCTGGTGAGCTATTTAACATCCATTATTACAGTGAGTCATTTTAAGAATTTATTTAAGAGATCCATGATGTTAAGGGTTTTAATTAAATAGCAAACATGTCTTTTGTTCTTCATTTCAGCTGCTGATTGAGAAGTGAAAAGAAATGTCATTGGTAGCACTAGCAATGTTATTCTGGTTCATGGGCAGTTCAGTACCACCAGTGTAACTGAAAGGAGTTACACTGTTGAGAAAACATCATCATCCTATCAAGAAGGAAGTGAGAGTTGCTTTGTGAATAATGTCAACTCCGATTTATCTTTTAAAAAAAATTTATTATTTGTTTTACTGGTGAATCTGATTTTTATGGACTCTTTGTCTGCCAGCAGATGCCACTCCTCAGCAGCAGAGTGTTTCCCAGACTTCACCAAATAGAAGAAAATAATTGTGGTAGACCCTTGCTTTTAGATATAAAACAATTAAATATTTATATTGCTATAAATATGCTATAAACAATTAAATATTTATATTTTACAATGGAGATGTTTAAAGGTTTATTTCCTGCTGATGCATTAAACCCCAAGGCTGCAAAAATGGTAGTGTGTGAGGTAAGCTGCCTTTGTTCTTCAAAGTATTTTAGTTGAACAGAGGATGACCCAGAAATCCCTTAGGACTCAAGGAGCTTCATTGCAGAAGGTGTAAAGGTGTCTGTGTGGGAATTGCTGGAAAGATGTAATGAGAAGGGCTTGGAAGCTGAAGTCTCAATGGCTTGCAATAGGCCAAATCCTTGTAAAACCTTTGAGCATATGGAAAAACAGAAAAACAGATGGCCCAGTTTTAAGAGTAAGAAGGAACTAAGAAGTGAAAATAGACAAGGAAATCCTGGTAAGAATATTCTGTTTGTAATTTCTAAATTTTGAAAAGACATTGTGTCATGGGACATGAATAATGACATACTGCTATCTCTAAACTTCAACACGCAGTGTTTTTAGCAGATGGTGTTTTGGATATGGGCAAGGCCTGTCTTGACCTCTGTAGACATCTGCAGTAGAAGACTGTTCTGATAATTGGCAAATATGGTTGGACCACCAGACCCTGGATTGAGATGATGGGTGTCACCTTTACAGCCTCGACCCCTTCCATCTGTCTGCCAGTAATGGAAATACTCCTGATATAGCTGACAAGTTTTTGACTTTTCACACAGAACCACCTGTGTGTGTTGTTTCATTCTAAATGGCTTTGATTTATATTCCTGGTGAGAGAAGATATGTTTTATATATACACACACACACACACACACACACACACACACACGTATTACGCCTCCTCAACTTAAAAAATAATGCAGACTACTTTCTTGTGGCTGGTGGGAAACCTGTGAAGATCTGGGGATGCCATTTGAGCCCTGGAGAAAAAAACTGAAAAAAGCCATCAGTGCCAGTATTATTGTATTCCCATGTGTTTCCTGGGAAAGTTCTCCTTTAACTTCTGGTTTGTATTCTGTAGTTTGGGTTTCATAAGCTCTTCCTTGGAAATTGTGTATTCTGCATTTTCTTTTATTCCCATCACTTTCAGGAAAAAGTGTTTCTGACTTCATTTGATGTTACAACAAACTTGCTTCTCCTAAGGATGTTTTCTGGAGCATTGATTAGTGTCAGTTATCCAGTGTTAATAGACTTAAGTGTTTCACAGACTTAATTTTCTAGATGTTAACTATTTCCAACCTTTTGGATTTTTTTTTTCCTGTATTCATATATCTACAGCTATGCAATATACATGCGTGGTGTATTTCAGAGGTTTGGCACCATCTACTTCACTGAGTGTTTAATGGCTTTGACTTGAGCAAAGCATATTGAAATCTCTGGGTGATTTCAGTGGGTTCCTCTGGAATTGCAAGTCTGCTGGACAGTCTCCTCAGTGGACAGTAGCTGTGGGTGAAGTTGAAGTTCCTTTCAGGTCTTTTACTGAAGTATGAAGGTAAAGCCATTCAAGTATCAGAGCGTTTGGTTAAAAAGAAAATGGTTGGAATTTTGCAGTTAGAGAACTGAAACATTTCCTGTTTGCGTGCAAGCAAACCTTTGTGTTAATTCTGCTTGACAGCATTCCAAATGTTGTACTCTGCCATTCAGAGCCTTTGGAGCTTTCCCAGTGATGGGGTTTTGGGAGAAGTTATCCCAATACAAAAACTACACAGCACAGAGAACAAGACAAAAGCAAACAGTGTATGAAACAAGCTTTTGGCTTGGGAATAGAGATAATATCTCTTGCAGAGTTTTCTGGGGACTGTTTGGCCACAGCATTGTTGAGCTAAAGGTGGGTCTGTACTGCTGAACTGATGTGCTTGGGCAGCTTTGCAGCTGGCAGTGGAACAGCCTATTTCCATGCTGTTAAACTCCTGTGCTCCAAAGCAGGGTGGCTATCCAAATTGCCTGCTGGGAGCTGTCCCTATCTGTGCCAGCTCACTGGCTGAACCTGGGAGTTGTTTCACATAAAGATGGTTATCCTTGATCAAAACCTGTGCCAGGGACTGTGGCACCAAGCTCCCAGGGTGGGTGCTTGAGTTCTGGTACCTTCTCAAAGCATTCCCTGGCACTGCTATAAGCTGTTACTGCACACAGAGTGCTGACTCCTCTGCTGTCAAGTGCAAGTGCTGCTTTTGTTCTGTATTCTCTCTGTCACACATTAGCAGATTCTCAACAGCTCTTGGGTTTATCTACCTTTCTCCCAATCAAGAGTTGGCATATCTGAAATCCCTGTGGAGATCGAGCTGTCTAAGAAACAAGCTCTGAGCTCTCTGGTGTTCTGCTGCTGGTCTGGTGAAACAAGAGGAGACTCTCTAGGCCATAATGAAATTGCATGTCAGAGCTGGGCACTGTGTCTGCACAGTAGCATTTGTGAGTGTTCAGCTCTAGTGGAAAGTATGTTCCTTTCTAACCAGGAGGGATTGCCAGACATGTGGCTCATTATTCTGCATCCTAGATCTGTAATATTCAGTACCATTCAAATACAATTTGAATACTAACATTTTAAGAAAATTTCATTTCTGATTCAATTCAAAAAGAGTGTTCACTGCTATTTCAGAGGCCCCTGGAGAACATAGTCCACCTGCTGTCCATGGTTGTGCTTTGTGTTGATAAGACAAGTAAGCACACACTTTTTCCATCATTCCCTTTTACTGGCCTGCTTCTGAAATGTGATGGGCCAGGTTTACACTCTCATGGGCCACAGAGATGAGACTGAGTTTGGGAAGATTGTTTTGTGTGGTCCCTCTAACAGAGTGTTGTAATGGGTGAAGGAAAAGCTGCATGAAGAACAAGCTGCATGAGCAAGTTAACAAGCTGCATGAGCAAGTTAACAAGCTGTTAAACTTATTTGGGTGATGATGGGTATAGAGGAGCTCCCAAGTTCCCTGGAAAAACTACTATCATCTTATACAATAGCTCAAGGGCAAGCAGGCAGAAAATAAACCTTTGAGTAATGCCAGTTTGTGTATTAGAGCATTTCTAATTATGTTTTGTTGTCACTGAGCCTCATTTGGTGAACTGTTAAGATGTACTGCTTGTAAATTTTCATCAGATTTTTTTGAGTGCTGTTGCACAGTGTGTGTGGTTTCCAGTAGAAAGCAGGTTTTGGGGTTTTTTTCACTTGCATATTGTACAAGTAAAGTGTCAGTGACTTTGGTATAGTGAGGAAAATTATAAATGCAGTCTGTTTCTTATCTGAAAAATAGCTGTTAATAAAGTTTTGTGTTGGTTATGAAAGAATAGAATGGAAACTAGCTTGTGTGTGTGTGCTAGTAATAGCTTGTATACAAAAAGAGTTTGAATATATCAGCTGATTATTAAATACTGTCAGTATTATATTACTGATCTTTTAGTGTGTGAACTTGTCTGTCTTAGTGAACTATGTAGTTGATTCAATTATTTTGAAACAATTGCCTTGGGGGAAGAAGAGAACTGTTTGATATGATATCTTCAGTACTGAAACATTTGAAAAAATCTGAAATCTGATAGACCTCAAAACATAATGTCAGATCTTAACAATAACCTGAGAATTTAAATTTGTAATTTAAATATTTTTATCTTGGGAGTAGTCATTAAAATACAACTTGAACTAATCTTGGGTTTTTAATGAATGGAGTAATAAAGCAGAGGTAGCCTGGAAGACCTTTACTGGAAGGGCCATTTTAGATCAGGTTGGTTGTGACCTCATCCAGTCCTTTACACAAACCCTTTTGGACTTTGCGGGTAAAGGACGTGCAGAAAAGATTTGACTTAAAGTATAACTTTCAAATGTTAGCTGAGAAGGTTCCCAAAATTTCTTATGTTCAAGCAAAAGTAACTACAATTCTAAAAGTCAGTTGTAACCTAAGATGCATTCACCGGTGAATGGTGCTGAAGTACAAGTGCTCACTCAGCACTCTGAAGGTACATGGTCACTGACACACGTTGGTATCCTTTGGGGCACTTCTAATTCCTTGGTTTCAATCCAAGAGTAATATAACCTGAAAAATTTTAAATCATACTGTGTTGGGCTTTGCCTAATAACTAGTTAAGTTTATACAGAAATGCAGCCGTGTAGGTGTGATGTTAGCAGTGTGTTTATGCTTCCACAATGTGTTTCATATGCTTTAGTTTAGTTTATCTGTTTTTATACAGAGACACAATCAGCCATATAAATTCCATGTGTCATTGAAATGAGGATTAATGTCCTATAGAATGTGGAATATTACTGTCATGGAACAACTTTCATGGTAATTAGCAAGAGCCTGGAAACATGTGAATGCTGTCTACAACATTATTAATTTATATTGTATTTGATGGATTGATATGTATTGGTTTTGATGGATTGTTTCTGTACTTATTTGCACAAATACACACTTAATGCACAGTAGCAAGTATAAGAATAAATGAAGTGTATGAGTTCGTGTATTTTTTTTAAATATTAATGCCATGGTATCTAAAAGATTTAGTTCCAGTCTTTCATGGCATTTGATTGGTATCTAACAATTTCATTTGAATTTATTTAGTAGTGTAGCAGAAAGCATGCAGCAGTGTACAGTGGATTTAATTGTCAATTTGAAATTAACTTTGAATTTGTTTTATTTGGCTTTGTCCTTTTTTTCTTCACCTTCAGATGTTCAGTTCTGTTATGTGAGATGAAATTCGCATGGTCCCTTGTGCTATTTAGCATATCCCATTTGTTGATTCAACTTTTGGTACAGTGATGCCCCTAACACTGGATACTTACCAAGTTACCTGCCAAAGGTTTCCTTTCTCCTGAGTGATGGAACTTTTTTTTTCCATGTGTGGTTAGGTAGCTTATAGGAGCATTTTTGAGGGAAGACAGATTCTGGAAAACATTTCAAATAGGTATGATAATTTTGACAGCAGCTGTAGCAGAACTTTCCCAGGGAAATTTTACCTACCTGATGAAATAAAGCATTACCAAGAGGGTTCTGTAAAGGAAGATGTTTTGCAAAGTTGTTATTTGTAAATTCGCTGCTGTAGTGGATGTAGCAAAGAGTTCAGTGAAGATGAGGAAATCTGCTTTATTTTTCTCATAAAAACAGTAGAATACAAATGATCCCATCACTTTTCCCCAACGCTGTACAGTCTTGTTTCAGTGTTTTCCCCTATCGAGGCACTAAAAATTGATGTTAAAACATTATGCTTTGACACAGAGATGTTACATTTTGTTCCAGTTTTCTAGGGCAGTGGTCACCAGGCAAGGCTAGTCCTTCACTATGGCAGCAGCTGCACTCCAGGCTGACTTTGCTGTAGTGCTTGTGCCTGTGGCTCAGAGGTCCATGGGGAACTTTCTGTCCAGCCCATAGGGACATTTCCCAAGCAGCCTACAGGTGGCTTTTGGAAGAAGTGTTTATTCTGGTTTAGCTGTGTCTTCTGTGATAGCAGTGATGCACGTGCTGGGATGGCAGAGGAGCTCCTGCAACCTGATGCCTTCCTGTGCATGGCCATGCTCAGAGCTGTGACCTGCAGCAAAGGTGTGCTGTGCTCCCCTGCTGCATCTCAGGATACAGGTGAGGGGAGGGCTAAACAGATGTAGTGGGACTGGTCTAGGCTCCCCTCTCAACTGGTCCCTTCAGAAATTACTTTTTTTTCAAAGGTACATGAAGCATTCTGCAGGACAGCAAATCATGCTAATAATACTCATCCACCCCTTTTAAGACTGAAATAAACCCCTGCTCACAAAGACCCCATGAATTGCCATTGTGTGATCCATGAGGTTTTGCTCTGCTTGTGAGCAGATGTCCGCAAGACTTTCTTTTCCCTATTTGTATTGACTAGCAAGTAAAATCCATTAAGACATATAAAGAACTGAAAAATAATTTAAGTTTTTATTACTCAAGTAGCATTGCATTATTTTAAATAAGTCCAGAGTAATTCTAAAGCCATGCAAATATAACCTGAGATAATTCCTTATTGTTGAAAAGTCCTGAAACACAAATGAAACCTTTTGAATAGCTTTGGTATTCTCTGACTGGTAGGAACCATATTTATTACCTCATCAGTGGATGGCAGGCAGAGATTTTTCTAAACTTAATTATAAGTCAATTTAAAACTCTTCCTGATCATATACAGTAGGAAAAGAACTGGGTTCTTAATCCAGTGTAAGCAAACAGTACAGTGGTTTGACATTGATGCTAATGATAGGAGTATCATTGTATTAGTGTGCAGAGGGCTGCTGAGCAGATGTGGGTGCACCATACCAAAATGATTAAATGGTACCACTTAGAGCAGAGGTAGTTTGTCATGGGAGTTTTGGACATACAAGTACAACTAGTATCTGGCACTTCCCATTTGTGCTCTTTGCCACAGGCAGGCTGCTTCTGCTCCAAATGTTAATGCTTTCTTTACCTCTAAGTGAAGACTGTGGCTGTAGAAGCACCTGCAAGGGTGCTAGAGCACAGAACTGAGCTTGCCTGATGAATCTTTATGTGGTGCATCCCTGTTTCTGAAAGGTTGCCCTGATATTTTCATGGCTCTGGTATTTTCACATGCTTTTTAAAGTATTGAGGTAAATTAGTTTCTATGCCAGTTCAACATATACCTGTTTGCTTGGGATCAGCCTGGTTTTTCACAGAGAAAAAGGAGAGGTTCTAGGCAGGTGAGAATTTTTAGGAATATATAGGCAGTCGGGATTTTTGTTGTGAAATCTTAGAATTTTGTTAACTGAGTGTTCACTTAAAACTGAGTACATACAGCTCTAAGCTATTTGACATACTTGATTTCCATTCCTTTATTTTTCCTGTTTTCCCTGTTATTTGCTAATTGAAAGCAAGCCCCCTTTAATAGCTGGAAGACCTCTGGTAATAGCAGGAAAAAAAAAATAGAACAAGATACAGGTGAGTTGCTTTTGAAGTATTTGTTGTATAGAGATTACAGAAGAACATGTTGAGGCTTGAGTTTCATATGTATTTGATCTCCCCAAGAACAATACAGATTATTTGATGGATTTTTTTCAGAAGTACTTTCAGATTAACTGTCTCTACCATACTTTATTGAATTTCAAAACTTGTTTAGCAGATGACTGATTTTTCCTTTTTCATTTTCTGCTTAATCCCTCCAGTCTTTGATGGCGTGGCTGTGACTTGCTGTATTGTGGTAGACACTATAAAAATCCTCTTAAATGTCAGAGCTGTTGGATAAACAGATAATGCCTTGCAGGCGATTACAGAAGGTTTTTGGTACCTCACATTGGTGGGTTCTCATGTAGTCAGTAAAGATTCATTCTCCCTTTTAGCAGCTCTTCACTGTACTGACGACACATTTGTTTTCTTCAGTTAACTTCTGTGGCCAGTTGTGAAGTAATTCAGAAATTGTATAAAAATCTGCAAGTTAAAAATCCTTGGTAAAATACATAAATTTGTAGGCTTTAGAGTTTTTTTTACATTAAGAAGCTGCTGAAAAAATAAGCCCAGCTTTAGAATGGGAACTTCTAGTTTCTCTGAGCATCTTTATCTGCAGCTACACCAGAGGACTCTGGCTACATATGTTAAGGAACTTTATGTTGTAATTTTGAGAGCAATAAAAGTAAAGATGAAGGAAATGCCATGATTTATTCTATTGCTTGGAAGACTTTTTAAACAATGTATGTTATTAATTTCATTTGACAGATGTAGATGTATGTGTATACAAAGCATTTGTCTGGTCTAAAACTTGGATGCCGTTTAACATATTTTGCTGCAGCAACAAGAACTTTAAAAATTTGCATTCTAAAAATTTGCACAGCGAGTAATAAATTAACCTTTTTTGCTTTTTATTAAGTACTGTGAAGTAGATGTTAATTGCAGTAACAAGCTTTTTTTCCATAGAGTGAATTTACAAATATAAACCAGTGTGTTGTTTGTTGTTATGAGGAAGATGTCAATTACATGAATTTGTATTTCTTTTCATAGAGATGTCCTATTGCTGCTGTTTAAAAGTAAGAAGGACTGAATTGTAACCAAGTGATTGTGGCTAAATACACTGATTTATTTTTACAGAGTAAGACTTTCAGAAGTTCCAGACTAAATGTCATACTTAGATAAGTAACACCCTTACTAGAATTCACCTGTGTTTCCCACTGGCAGTATTTTTTTTCATTTTTTAAATCATGAGTCTGCCTGTGTGTAGGCTTTCTTTTATTGATGGCCAGTCTCCTAGGCAGTGCTCTGGGAAGAGCACACCTCAGAATGTTTGTGTCTTGTTGAAGAAGCAGTTAGATAAACTTCCATGACTCCTTGTTTGTCTGCTTTAAATTCCTCCACAAGTGCTGAGGTGGGGCTTGTCTCTGTCCCCTGTTACTGGAGAGACCATGGTAATACTGGCCAAAGGAATCAGCCTCTGATTCAGTGTTTTCTGACACCAAACTTGCTTTGCTAAATTAGTATCACATGTATGGTATTGGAACAGGTAGCATTGACTATGTTCATTTAAAACTGGGAGGTTTCTGTCTGTTTGTCCCAAGGGGTGAATCTGACTTATACACTAATGATCTTCTTGTATGTTTTTAAAGTATTGCCCATGACTTTTTACTTAATTCAAGCACATATTTCTTCTACAGGTCCATTAAAGTAAAAAATTCAGTGCACCCTCAGCGCAAGGGTTATTTGTGGTGTCATGGAAATCAATACAAGATGCCTGTTAGTGGATTAATTTTTTGTTCATACTCGAGATATTCTTTGTTGCTGTGTCAGTTTAAGGTTTTGTTTCTAATGAGCATGTAGAAATGCATGCAATGGAAACATAACAATACCAAATTTCTTTTGGATATATATGTACACTTTAAATGCATCATTGGTATAAATTGAGTAGAAGAACATGCATGGAAGTCTTTGAAATGTTATCATCTAGGGTATATAATCGTTTGCACATTCTTAACATCTAGCAGTCTGGCAACTAATGTGGTTGTCTTGGAAACAGGCTTTATTTTCCTTTTGTGAATATCTAGATGTGAAATTATTATCTTCCTTAAAAATCTATAAATAATACTTCTGAAAGAAATAGCTGCAGATTTAAGATGCTTGTCCTCTATTTAAAGAATCGATACAGAAATCTGTAAGTGATGTTTGCATTGTGAGCTTTAATTATGGTTGTGTGCTTATGTTGATAAAACAGTCTTTGCTGTTTTTTAGGTAAAATTCCTGTCCTTAGTGTTGATATTTGTCTGGGAATTATCTGCAATGAAACACTTTGCCAAGATTTCCTAGCTTAATGTTTAAATAGAAATATTACAGTGTAACTGATGCATTAGAAATGAAATTCCTAAAACCAAACTGATACTGTGACTTACAGTCTTTTCCCTTGCCTTGTTTTAAATTAACAGCATGTGATAAATCCTTCGGTATTCTGTGAGATTATAGCATAATATTTGCCAGATAAAACTTTGCTTTTTTATTAGCCAGAGTGCTGCCTGGCTATACATCACATAAAATGTCAAAGTGAAATATAAACTGGATCAAGAAATTACCATCTTTCAGATTGTTGGGTTTTTCTTAGGATTTGTATGCAAATATGAAATAATGTTATTGAAATTTAATTTTTCTGGTCTGTATCTGATTTGTCCTTATTTGTCCGCAGTCTCATAGTTTGGTATTAGTAACAGTGTATTTTCATCCTGATTTTTACAGATGAAGGTGCAGACAGTATAATTGTCCACCTTTTGTTTTTAAACTTTTAAGTTTAATAAGTTTTCTAATGGAGGTTTTAATATATTTCTCTTCCAAGTGTTTTTGTCTTCAATACCAATTTAAAAGGCTTTTAAATTCAGATATGTACATCAGAGAAGAAGATTTTTTAAGCCTCTCATAAAGTAACTGTTTTTTCAGTGAAACTCACTTTGAGTGATACAAACTGTCCAAGGATAGAGAACCATGGCAAGATCTTGTTTAGCCGTTGGAACCCAATTGCGTGACCACTTCTTTCATTCTACCTCCCATCTCTTCCTCCTGCTTCGTTTCTTCTGCTGCACCCACATTTCAGATTGACCTCTTTTTCCAGAACTTAATTGACCATTTTATTTTTGCTTAAATGTTCAGGTGTGGTCCAAATTTTTTAACTTCCTTATTCCCTAGAATAAGATCAGCCTTTCTGTGTGAGGCTGAGATGAAGCTTATTGACCTAAGTGGAGAGAATCTTGAACACTTAAAGACTATGGTTGTTACCAGATGATGCAAAAAGCTTTTAGTGACCTGTATTTTGGCCCTAATGTACAACAGTGGCATAAGTATTCTGCACCCAGAAAGAAATATATAATCACAGCTTGTTTTTCCACAAATGGTGCTGTGTTCCATTTTGGATGCAATAGCATTTATATATGTTTACCTTGATGGCCAGGCCATAAACTTCCCACTTTCACCTCAGAATATGATCTCATAAATCTTACATTTAAAAAGGACATTAAATAACATGTTATTTAAGCTACAAACAAAGCTGATTTAGTCCTTGAGCTTTTTTCATATTCCTCTAAATAAATGTCATTTCTTTGAGTTTAACAATATTAGTTAGCTGTGTTCAGAAAAAGCAGTCCATTTTATACCTTCCTGATCAAATAATAATTCTTCATGCTGATTACTAAGTATTACATAATTATATTCCCTGGCTCCATTTTAGCTGAACATTTTTTCATTCTTTGCTCCTAAACTGCAAACAAGCAAGCAATTGAAAAAAAAACCAACAACCAAACTCCTTATGGTAACAATTCTGTATAGTTACAGTATGTGCATCATTGTGTGAATATGAT
Organism: Calcarius lapponicus; assembly: GCA_039654755.1. Classification (NCBI taxonomy): domain Eukaryota; kingdom Metazoa; phylum Chordata; class Aves; order Passeriformes; family Fringillidae; genus Calcarius; species Calcarius lapponicus. The sequence goes on from CM077464.1 coordinate 26,851,423, forward strand.
CAGTTCCCTGAAATTGGTTGATAATCATATACTAGCATCCTTCTTGAATATCCTGGGAAAACCTGATATCATTAAAATTCTCATGGCTTTTCCTTTCCGATTAACTTTTTGTAAACTTTGATGTTTTCTTGTTCCTGTTCTTTATGATACAGAGATGTTGTCCTGGAGAAATCTGTTTTGCCTATGTGCATTGTAAGACATGGTCTTTCATCCCCAGAAATGAAATTATGCATAATTCAAAGTTAGTTCTAAAGATAAAGAGGAAGTACAGTTTTTTCTCTCATGTGTTTCACTTCAGGATGTTGCCAAGTCTGATATCAGCAGCATTAGGAAAAGATAAAACAAACTTCAGGGGAGGGATTGCAGAGTCATTCAAGGAGAAATGGTATTTTTGTTGCCTTTTGTAATTAAAAAAGCACAAAACAAAATAACTAATGAACATTTTCCTTTTAGCATAAGCAAGGAAGTTGATTAGATAGTCATCTACAGCCAGAGACACAGAGACATGTAGTAGCTTTCTCAGTGATGAGAACCACATCTTTGGAGGACAGCGTATCCACTCATCACAGCGTGTTTAAGACAGACATTTCTCTCTCCAGTGCCCAGCACAAAGACAAGCCACATCTCCAGCTTCACTTTGGCACATGATATTTAGCAGTCCCATTGCAAGTGCATGACTTGGCTTGAAATGATCTTTGCAAATTTTCCCATCTGATAATGGACTGAAATACAAAATAGCTTATCCAAGCTGCACTTCACACAACTTGTTTTAGAGCTTCTCATGAATTACAGTATCTTGTTGCTATTTCTTTCTTTTATATCTTGGTGTGTTGTTCCACATATGGTGGATGTTGAGGTGATTCAAATACCGCAAAAAAAAGCTGCTTTTCACCTTCTGTCAAGACTTGCAGTAGGAGCTGGACATCTTTATTCCCTAGAGGTCCTCTGCTGTGCTAGGTACCTCAGAGTGAAAGTCTTGATTCTTCATTCTGTTGCCCTTTTCCCAGCAATTACTGTTTTAATTATTCACGTAAGAAACTCTTCTAATGCTGCCATATGTCATTACTTGGTACCATTCAAATACCATTTGATAGGTGTTTTCAAAAGCAGGGGGAAGGTTTACTCAGAACTCTTTGTAGTATATTGATTTTTCTTTTTTCACGTGTTAATGGTGTGACCTTTACAAAACCAAAAGTGATTTATTATTTAAATTTTGAAATTGATAAGATACTGCTCCTGTTAGAGGATGTGGGACTTCACATAGGTTTTTATTCACATCAGTTAATTGACTTGGCAGTAATTGTATTTTATGCAATTTTTAAAATGCTTAGGGCTATTTTTAATGGTCTTATCTTTTGGAATATAGATTGTTATGGGTTAATGTGTGTGTGAGTGTGTGAAAATGTTCACTGTAGTGGTGTATTAAGCTGAACTTAAATGTGATAGAATTTTCCTGGGTTTATTACTGCATTTCTAGCTATACTTAGAGCTTCAGATAAAATGTATGAACAAGGTTCTCTGGATTTTCATGGGGTGTAGCACCCATTTAAAAATCACTTCTGTAATACTGTATCTTTTTCTGATTCTCAGTTTAACATCAAAACAGCTTTGCAGTAAAAAATATAGTAAATAATTTGCAGAATTCTATCTGAATGAATATGAAATGATTAATTCAACATATCTGTGCACAACAATAAGAACAAGGTGCTCCTTGCTGTGCTGTTCATTCACAGCTGTTTCTTCATGCTGCCACCCTTCGCAGCATGTGTTTGATTTTGCTCTGAGTAGCAGCAGAAACACTTGAAATGCTGCAATTTGAAATTAGCTTCCAGGGAGTGATGACAGTGGCTTGTCAGCCTATGCTCTTTTTTTTTTCATGTCACCCTGAATAAAATAAATTTAAAATAAATTGATAGCATTTTTCTAGTGCCTGACCATGCCCTGTTGAACACATCTCAGAGTAGCACTTTCTGATCTGCCCATCGTAATGTTTTTTATCAGTGCTGTTATTAATTTAGCTGCAAGTGGAGATAGCCTTTTTAGAGTAGATGAATACTTCAGCTTTATACTTCAACTGCTTAAAGGAGATAAAAATTTTAGACCTTTTTAAAGAGAAAATCTGACTAGAAAGTGAATTGTGCAAGTAGTTACTGTGAACAGACATCTTACTGAGATTTTTGGAGTAATTTTCTAAAATGCAGCATTGTACATGTTTAGGAGGATGCCAGAGAAAATAAAAATTATGATTGTTGTTCTTTCCAGTGAAAATGTACAAGTGGGCTCTTAACTAATTTAATTTTATGATTAAATAATAAATGTTTATCAGCACTTTGTATTAGCATATGAGATAAATGTGTGTCAGTGTGGACTAGATCTGGTAGGAGTCTCTATATATGGCAGTCAGGGAAGTGGAGCTTTTCGTTGTGTGATTTTTGCTTTTATTTTTCTATTTAATCCTTTCTCAACTTGGAAAACAAGAAGGCTGATGCTCTTTCTGTAGTGTGTGGTATTTTAAACCTCAAATGTCACCCATCCCCTTGCCCTTTAATGAATTTGTGCATTCTAGGAATGCCTGTGAGTCAGAGAGCAGAGGGGAACGCTGTATTTGTTTCAGTTAGTGAATTTAAACAAAAAACCCTATTACAGCAAACACTCACCTTCTGTTTTTTTTGTATAAATAATTTAGAGGCTCAAGCATTTACTCATATAGGGTTTTAAGAGAGCCTGATGCTTGGGTTCAGTATGCATGCTGTAGATGCCAGTGATCTGAGGCAGAACTGTGACCTGTGTATGAGGAGTGCATCAGACCTTCCAGGGGAGGCATCTGCCTCCACACTGCACACACAGAGGGTTTTAGGGTGTCCCTGGGGTTGCACACACTGATGGCAATGCAGTGACATGGCCAGTCTGCACCTTGTACTGTTACCTTGGGCCTCTTTGAAGGTGAGGAGGGTGTCTGTGATATGGATGGGCAGCCGGCAGGGATTTAATATGGAATAAATCAGCCATCTTCTGATGGTAAATGGTCAGGAGAGGTGGTTGTAACTTGAACTTGATTCTGATCCTCTGTTTCTAGTGGCAGTCATATTCAAGGGGGAAAGGCTTTTGCCGTTCAGCAAGTGGTTTGGGTTTTGCTTGCTTTTCTCATGTAAAAGCCCCGAAAGTTTACAGCTGGTACAGGCAGAGGATCATTGTAGTAAGAGCTTCTTCCAAAGAAATAACTAACCAACCTGAAAACAACCAGGGAGGAGAGCTCCTGTGTCCCTCTGCCATCCTTGTGTGTAGGAACCACTTCCAAAGAAACAACCAACCCACCTAAAAAGCCACCAGGGAGGAGGGCTCCTGTTTCCCTCTGCCATCCTTGCGTAGGTTGAGCCTGGCTCTCTGAGGGTGCAGGATTACTTGTGTTCCATTTTGTGTCTTCTGGCTCTGTTTTTGTGAGCACAGTGTGATCTATAATTGAAATAAGATGCCCTTGAAGAATCTGCTAAGGATTTGTGTCATGATTGATGACAAAGGAGTTTCGTTATATTTGGAAGATGCAGTTATATATAACATCAAATGAAAGGCAGAAGTGAAGTAATTTTCCTTGTTTGAGGAAGCTAAACAAGAGTTGGTTTCAGTTCTGCTGGTAAGGAAGATGACACTGGAAAATAGTTAAATTCTGTATTTATTAAGTTTTAATGAAAACTAGACCTTACATGACCATACAGCCACTTATTACCTGAGAGGGACTGTGATCATTGTATTTTATGATGAAAGTTATATTATTGAAAGAGCAAATGTTAGCTTCTCCCCTTTTTATTTTTTCATTATGCTTTTAAACCTGTTACAAAACCTTGGAGTTCAGCACATTAAGTTCGTGTGCTGTTAGGAAAATGGCACATTTTCTAGATAGAAGCTGAATCTTAAATATTATGTACCATCAAATCATGCAGTACCTCTCCACAAATCACTGATCACATAATAATAGTATTAATTTCTGAGGGAACATTAATGTATTAAACAGTTAAATATTCCAGGCTTTGTTCCTCATCTGGTAACACCAGGCAGAAAAAAATGGGATATGCCACATATTTTATTTTATTTTCAGCACTTTTATAAAGGCTGAAGCATATTTTATTTGATGCATCACTGACTTTTGGTAAAATGAGGTGAGAAAGTTCCATTTTCTGTCAGGAGTCAACCAGAGCCCAGCATGTTTCCACTGTCCAGCATTGAATTTCTGTTCACATTGCAGATTTATGTGAAACTGCAACACTGAGACTTTCTAGCATGTACAAAACATTTGTTCAGCTAGAAGATGAGTGGGGGAAAAGGGCCAGCAGTGATGTCCAGATGGGAGCCCACTGGAGTGCTGTGAAGCAGAACACCTGGTGTGAGGAATGGGGGATGTGCAGTCCATGAGCATGTGTCTGGGTGCAGGGCACGTGTGGGAGTGGGTGTTGCAGCTTTGTTGAGGACCACCGCTTCCAAGATATGGGTTCTGAAATGCTGGTGCACTGTGAGATGAGGTGCTGTGGTTAAAAATTGTTAGATTAAAAAAAATTGTTAGATTAAAAAAAAATTTGCAGATTATTTGCTAGTAATTAATTTGATATTTTTGGAAAACAGTCAACAGTTTGTAAAATTGTAACTGTTTCTTAAATGGACTTGAGTTATTTCTAGCTGCCAGAGCTCATGCCTGCAGCAATAGCTGCAGGCTGCTCCCAGATGGATGTTCTTAGCAGTGGGGAGGACTTTCCTCCCACTGTGGAACCAGCACTGGTGGGGCACTGCATGGAGGGGTTCCTGAGGTTTGTGTGTTCTGTCAGATCTCTTGATAAGATGTGGAGAGTTTTGCATTGCTTGCTTTCAGTATTGTTTCTGAATTATATGCTGTGAATGTTGTTGTTTGGTATAATGAAAGTGGTATGGGGTTTGTTTGTTTGTGTGGGTTTTTTGGTTGTTATTCTGGTATTTTTTAATGTGGGGTTGTTAGTTTTTGTTGGTGTGGTTTTGGTTGTTTTTTTTTCCTAGTCCAGAGTCAGTACTGACTGGATTTTTCTGTGCAGAAATGCGAAGATAGGTTAAAGTAGAATGAGGTGGAATGGTTGATGTGTAACTGTGAGTGTGTTACTGGTCTGCTGGGTAGCTTCAGAGATCACATTTGTCCATTTGCCTTGATAAGAAATTCTGTAAATTGCAAAGTTGAAGAATTAACCCATTAAAATTTTTATCCTATCCTTACAATGTAATTGTTCAATCATTGGGAAAAAACCTATTTAGTTTCTTTTAAACCCTACAGCAGCTCTGCCATGAGGTTATACCGCTGAGGTGTAGGTTTACCACAGGAATTAACCATGGTGTCACTGTTTCTGAATGCCTATTTAATTTAAAAGCAGGAGAGGTGATGTTGGGAAGAACCTTGAAGAATCAGTTTGATTCAGAGTCTGTACAAATAATAATTTACTTTTGTTTGCCCCAGTTTTAGCTGTCTGTTTTCTTTAAATAGCCATGAGTTAAGCTTTGCAACAGGGCTGGTAAAATCCTGCTGACTTCAGTGAGGCTTGACATGGTCCATTAACAATCTAATGTATTTATGTTAGTAAATGGTGTAATTTTGAAATTTATCACAGGCTCATGAATATCTTTCTTTCTTCTCTGGAATTATTGGACATACTATTAGACATAGTTGAAGTAGTGGCTTTAGTTACTTTGCTGGTAATTGGATTATCAATTCAGTATGTAGTGCCAAGATTTCTTTCAGCTGAAAATTGGGAATAATGCTGTTCTGAATGTATCAGTTTACGAAGTGTACCCTATTGATATCCTGCTATATAGGAAAGATTATTTTAATACATATATTAGATCTGTACTTAAATTTTGTTTTGTTTTCAATAGTAGTATATGATAGGGCATTAATCCCTAAATATATGCATTTTAAACTAGCTACATAAAACTACTGTAGATACTAGAAATGCTTGAATAAGTTATCTTTCTTATAAAAAGTGTTAATTGTTTTAGTCACCTGTTTTAGTCACCTGATTAATAGACTGTTGTAGGAGATTGTGTAAGAGTATGTTATTACTATATAATGCTATTAAAAAAGTTGAACTGAATCTTGCTTTTTTCAGTTTTGTGACCTTTATATTTCTTTCTCATTAGAACTATGCAGCACTGATACAGCAACAAATTAATGAGGACAAACAAAACTTGAGAGAAAAGGCTGTATATGGAATTCAGCTCACAGAAGAAAAACTTAATGACTTCCGTGATGAACAGATTGGGCAGCTGAAGGAACTGATGGATGAGACTACCAAACCTCATAAAAAAATCACCATTTCTAAAGACTCAGAATACAAAACCTAAAAAATTAAAAGAATTCTTTTAATGCATATTGGAAGCATTTTGAAACTGCTTTTTCCAGTTGTACTTGAATGTGGTTTCTGTGAGATAATGGACGCTGCTGATGCTATAACTTGTCTGAAGTGGATGTGTTTGGCTTTCTGTGTAACAACAAATGGAAAAATGGAATAATCACACTTTTATGTTAATTGCATTATTTTTTCTCCTTTTTGTTTTTCCTTCCTAATGGATGTTGAAGACTGAAAGAATTTGGGGAAAGTAAATTGATGTTTTTAAAATATGGAGTTGTTAGTTTTGGGGTTGTTTTGTAATCTTGGCACCTACAGGGCAAAACATCTTTCTATTTGCTTATCATCCTCTTCCTTAATGGAAAAGATGCTATTAGCATTTATTTTCTGGTGAGGATTCAGTAGACAAAGGAATGGTGCGAGAGTGGGTTTGTTTTCATGGAAAGAAATGAACAGTATTAGAAAAGCATGCTGCTGGTGAAATTGGAAGTTGATTTTTGTCTTGAGCTTTATTGTGAAATTGACTTTAAAATAAAAGATGTAGCTCATTATTAAATTAACCTTGAATCACTCTTATGCAGAAAATTCTGTGTTTTTTTCAAAGCTAAATTCAGATTATTGTTAGTATCTAAAATTTTTAAAAACCTTTCATGAATGGGTTGTGCTGTAGTTTGAATTCAAAGGTACTTTAAAAACTTGGGATCCCATAATATGCAATATTTGTACAGACCAGAATTTGTAAATGACTCGATCACAGAAATTATCCTGTTGATAATATTGTATGACCAGCATTTGTAATTTATTTCTAATAGGCTAGGTCTTCAGTAAGACAAAGTGTGCAGCACTTGTTGTAACTCATACTGTTGGAACTAAAGAAAAAAGGGAGTTTTATCTGTTAAGAAAAACACACACATTTCTGTGCAAAAGACAGCTTTAATTTCATCTTCCAAACCTAATTTTATATTATTAGTTTTGTTCTATTTCTGGACCTTTCTCTGTCTGTTACTCACAGCACATTTAAGACAACGGAATTTCTTTGCTCTTGGGGAATAACAGCTTTGACAAGGAAGCACATTCTCCATCTGTCTCAATTTGTAACAACATGCTGTTTGCCAAAGCTGCGCTCCAGGATCCTAACGGAGTGGGGAGCAATCTGGGGAGCTGCCTCTTTCTTTCTCCTGTACCTCTCTTCCCAATTCTTTGATGGGGTTGTAGGCTGCAGGTTGCTCATTTCTATTAAAAGTTCGCTTGCAGGATAATGTGTGAGGAACGTGTGTTCGCTTTGCTGCATTGTTGTGTTTTCTGAGACCCCTGACGAAGGAGTGATGAATCTGACTCCATGTTCTTAGAAGGATAATTTATTATTTTATGATCTATGTTATATTATGGAGTACTATACTAAACTATACTAAAGAATACAGAAAGAATACAGACAGAAGGCTAAAAAGATACTAATGAAAATTCGTGACTCCTTCCAGAGTCCTGACACAGCCTGACCATGATTGGTCATTAAGTCAAAACTATTCACAGGAGAAACCAATGAAACAATCACCTGTTGGTAAACAATGTCCAAACACATTCCAAAGCAGCAAAACACAGGAGAAGCAAATCAGATGATTACTGTTTTAATTTTTCTCTGAGGCTTCTCAGCTTCCCAGGAGAAGAATCCTGGGCAAAGAGATTTTTCAGAAAATACGACGGTGACAGCTGCATCTTCCTCTGGCACCCACCGCCTTTGCTGTGTATGCAGTATGAACATGCTGTAGCCTCAGGCACCCAGCGCAAACAGGATGGAAGGGCAGAGATGACATCCAAGCTGCAGGGCTGTTCACAGGCCCTGATTCTGGTGCTTCAGGGGCATGTTGGAGAGAATGGCACCTCCCTCCTGGCCTTCTCCGTACCTAGGATGCCCCAGCATCAAAGGGGGAAGCAAATGGTATGTGCATACAGGAAGCTTGAAAATTGTCTCTGATACTGCCATTCACACATTCCTAAAGTCTTGTTCTTTTTACAGTTTAAAGGCTGTAACAATCTAATCCAGCTGTGGAGTTTAGGGCATAAAGATTTATTCTGTTGCACTTCCATCAGATGTAGAGTAATCAGTAATTCCATCACTAAATCTATTTGGTTTTCATACCAAAAGTAGTTTTTGGGTGTTGACAACAGAGTTTGTTTACAGTCCTTGATTGGTAGTAGACCTGTGCCTGCGCTCCAGTCAATATCCAAGTTGCTTCAAATTTATTTCAAATACTACAGTTTAAAGCACCTTATTTTTATCAACTCATTTAATGGAACTTGTTAGTTCAATGAACTGGGTAAAATACTTGTTTTGCATCTCTTTACTCATATATGCATTTAGATTTTAGAGGCTAAATTAATTAATAATGAAAATTTGCTATTTGGCATGAAAAACTTAAGCTTGTAATGAGACCTAAAGGGAGTTGGAGGTGAGGGTAAACATCTTTACATCCACAACCCCTTGTCTAATAAATCCAACAATTTTTTTCTTTCATTCCCAACAGTAGTTTGTATTTGGTACAGTATTTGTGTTCTTGTTTTAAACAACTCCCACAAAAGCCAAAATTCCTTTACAGGAATGAAGCATCTTTCAAGATTGTTGGCTTTAAGACAGGCACTGCTAATAGTAAAGTGTGCTCTGGTCTGAGCAGAGCTTATTTGAGTGGTGGGGCCCCACAGAATCTTCGTGGTGCCAACACTGCCACGCATTAATAAAATTCTTTGATTTACAAGTGTGGTTAATGACAGTTAAGTTGAAAACAATGAGTTAGAGGGAGCTGAAGTTTTAAGTAGCTGGAAAAGGCACAAGCTGAAGTCTTATTAACAAGTAAAGAGTTTTCAGAAATCTCTGTCACTAAAAATGACCAGTTTTGATATGCAAAGTTATACATCTTAAAAAGAGCAAATGGAATGTCCTTCTTTTAGTGTTTTGTTATGCCTATGATGTGGGTTTATGCTGTTTTTAACTGACTGCCTGGCAAGAGCTATTAGGACGTATTTATTCCTTAAAAGTAAATTAATAATGTAACATCTTGAAGGTAGGGTTTATGAAGAAGTTTTATTCCTTAGCTATTTGGACTTCAATATTTTTGAATTATTAGTGGACATTCTGTTTCTTCTTCTTGAATACGTATTTGTGAGACACTGACAATGCATGGATGAGTCAGTGGCCAAATTTTCATTGTCTTCTAGGTAAAAATACTGGAGAAGGAATGAAGGAAACATGGCTTTCCCTGCCTGTCATAAGCTATTTTATCTTCTACTTTCTGTAGCTAAATTAATAGCAGAGGGAAGGCTGAATCTTCCAGCAGACTGATTTACCCAAGTGGGACCACAGAGGATCTATGTACCTTTGATGTATTGTGAAAACTGAATCACTGTGAAAAACAGCTCACATTCTAGGGCAAAATAAGTCTCTGTGTGCTATCCTGCTTAACTGTTGATTTTCAGACCTCTTGGAAAAGAGTTTCAAGCTAAATCCTTCCTGTTAGATAGTGTAGATGCAGGAGGGTATAGATGCAGCAGCACGGGTGTTGCTGCGCTTGTTTGATAAACAGGACTGCCTGATCCATCTCCTACTGCTCCATGTCCTGGTGCTGGACCAGGCTTGGTGTGCCCACCTCACAGTGAGCAATGGTTGTACTAGTTTGAAAACAAACCAGTGGAACATTCCAAAGCAGAACTGCAATTTAATAGGGAAATTAAAATAAAGGCAATAGTACATAAACACTGGCTTAAACTGACAGTCAGAATACAACCTGACACCCTGTCCCTCAGGGTGGTGGTAAGAGTTTGATTAAATGGTGGCTATCATCCTGTTGGAGTGATGGATGTGGTTTTGTCAAAACAGTGATCCTGTAGAACAATATGATCTTTCTCTCTTGAGGTCCAGAGGTGGGTATCAAGCTGTTGTTCTCTGGGAATCCAGTGGTAGTGCCCCTGTGGTGTTCCAAACCTCAGATTGTATCCAGGTAGGAATGTCTGGTTCCTCCCCCTGGGCAGGGCATCTCACAATGGGATGATGTAATTTTATGAGTCATGCAGTGAGACTCGATTTTCCCATTAGCAGAGATAGGCCCCCCAAGGGAGTTATCAGGGATGAGTCTTGGAAAAGATAAAGAATACTGCCCCACCTATTTTAGCAGCTTACCAAGATGGTAATAGAATACATTATTTTGGTTACATTTTACATTGTAACCTAAGACAGTGGTACACTGAGGGGTCTTCCCCGTGGAGCCACATCAGGAATTTGGCTGGAAAGACTGATGCAAATTAAAAGGTGTTAGAAATGATAACATTTGTACTTGTAAACCATCTGTATTTGTTCATGGAGGTTATGCATCTGCTGCAAACCCACTGGCTTTGGTAGGAACATTTTCAGCAGTTTCAGTGGCCACAGCTCTGCTCTGGGAGCAATGACAGTGCTGAGTCCTTCCAGCTTTTCCAGTGCTCTACCAGGTAGGGTACATGTAGATCACAAAACCGAATTTTATTTAGATGCAGCCTTTACATATGTATATACAAAGTATTTGTTCATTGAAGTTGAGAGCTGTAAGTGAGCACATAAATTCAGGGCATAAGAATGAAACAGTTTTGCTACTTGTAGCAGTGTGTTATGAGGAAATACCCGGTGTTCCAACAAGCTCATTTACGGGACAAGTGATCCTGCACAACTGAATGTGTGTCTGGGGAGTGCAGTGTTTAATCTCTGTAACCATTTTAAAGCTAGTACTTGAAGTATAAACAAGGAAGAATCCTTTTCTAAATAAAATAACCTTTAGTCATTGAGTATTTGTCAACTTGTTATAAGTGCTTATTACCACTGTAAAGCCCTTAATAAGTACTTTGTTGAAACACCACCACTTGCAACACAACTTGAGCCTTCTGCTTTATGCCAGTTACATTCCTTGCGGGTTGAAGTGAAATTTGTGTTAAACAAATGAACCTATTTACCATTTTTTTTCCCCAAAGGTTCCTATTTCTGGTTTTGACTGGAGAAAATATGAGTACAGAATCTGAAAAACTGGTATGTGTTTATCCTGTGAGATTAACAGCAAAACCAATAAAACATGCAGAGGAATCTAAGATGGAAATTCCCTGTTGGGGTTATATCAAAGACAGGCTTTCACTTAGCTTTACTGTGGTGGAATAATGTACAGAATCTGTAGCACAGGAAGTCTGCCAGAGCAGACTACTTGAGTACATATTAAAAATACATGCTGTTACCTGTGAAGTCACATTTGATTCTGAATTAAAAGAACTTTTCAGAGCTGAAAAAAATCTCTAGTTAATCAAATACTCAGTTAAAACTGATTTGAGAACTGCATCCTATTCAATTTATAATGTGAGCACATACTACTGGGTAGTGGGAAAATGGACCTGTCCTAAGTATCAGCTTAAGATGGTATTGTACAGTGCTCCCAGAAGGTACCCTCAGGTACAGTAAAAAGGAAAACTCCTTTGTGGCTTTTCTTTACAAATGATGAAACTGAACTACTCTGCTTTGTTGTGTTTTTTTTTTTTTTTTCTGACTTAAATGACACCATTCCTGTCCAGTTCAGCTATTCCAAATTAACAATGTCAATTGCAAGATGAACTTGGAAAAGCAGTTAAGGGCATTTTAATGTGCAATAAGGTTTGTTTAGAAGCATCTGTATTTCAGCCTACTTTTGTCCTTTAGTCACAGAATCACAGAATAACCTCAGTTGGAAGTGACTCATAGGATCATCAAGTCCAGCTCCTGGCCCCGTACAGGACAGCCCCAAAAAATCACACCATGTGCCCAAGAGTGTTGTCCAAAACTTCTTGAAGTCTGTCAGGCTTGGTGCTGTGACCACTTCCCTGGGGAGCCTGTTCCAGTGCCCAACCACCCTCTGGGTGAAGAACGTTTTTCTAATACCCAACCTAAATCTCCCTGGCACAGTTTCATGCCAATCCCTTAGGTCCTCTCACTGGTCACCAGAGAGGGTGGCCAGCACAGCACCAGTCATGCTGTTGGTTGCTGATTTCACATGGGGGAACTTAGCTTGGACTCTGAGAGAGGGGAAATCAACACCTCCACAAACAACAGGGATGCCTAATGATGTGTGACAGACATGTTGCTGTGGTGTGTTCAGGAGTGTGGCACACACACAGCTGCACATCTGCAGCCCCTGCCCGCTGCCCACTGGCAGCCCCTGCCCAGGAGACTGGCAGGCAGGCCAGAAAGGGTTTAGGAAGAACTGGCTTTACTAACACTTAAGTCTTCCAAGCATGTCTTGTTACTTTAAGGTACTTTCCTCTGGAGAGCCACTGCAGAGTGCTGATCCATCACACAGAACTCCAAAGCCACAGCCAAGGTCTTGGTGCCAGACACTGACTCAGACTGTGGGGTCCAGTCTTCCTCAGGCTCAAAATTCCCCAGTTTGTCCTGGAAAATTCAGTCTGTCCGCTGCAGGAGAGAGGGGTCATGGATGTCTGTCAGCTGCCCTGTGCCCAGGAGTGCAGCATTGCCTGTGTCCCTCATGCTCTCTGCGTGGCTGTGGCAGGTTCATGGCAGTAACCTGGGACAATTACTGTGATTTTGGTGCAAATACAGCAATGCAGCCCCATATTTTCTAGGGATTTAGTACAGTGTTGCCTTCCTGATCCCACAGGGGTGGAATAGTCAGAGGAAGACCAGCACTGCTTAGTGTTAACATTTTCCCTTCTCCATTGCTTCCTTTGTCATAGGCAGTTTGTGTTACAGCAGTGTGCTTTACTGCATACAAGTCCTACAGAGGGAAATCCAGTACTTCCCACCTGCCCTTCCCAAGCCCTGCCTCACACCTCAGATCTCAGGAAAGCTTTTGGGTCTAATTTGGCCTGCACTACTCACCCCAGTAGCCTGCTTTCAAAACTGCAACAAACAAGTTGCAGTTAGAAAATATTTTAATCTCCTGCCACTCTTCCAAGCCTCAGGTGAGTCTATAGGATTGGAATTGTAAAACTGAGGAAGGGAAACATTTTTCATTGTTGCTATGGAGACTGGAGTTTATGCAGCAGTGACTTGTTCTGTTTTCTCTCTCCTTTATCTTAGGCCAAAAAAAAAAAAAATAAAAGGGAAAAGGAACATGAAAATATCACAGACAAAACCTCTGGGACATGAGATTACAATTTGAATGACCTCTCAGCAGTATTGCAAAGAAAAACAAAGATGACAGGAACAAGGAGAAAAAGTCTTTGTGTGTCAAGACAGTCTCTTTCTGCAGAAAAGGAGCTAGGACCACAGTGAACATAAGAGCAACCACTGGTTGCAGATTCCTTGGAGGATCCAGTGTTTCCTATCCAGAGCCACTGCTCCAGCCCTGCAGTTCATGGGGCCTGGTCATGGTCAGATGCTAAGAGAACAACATAACACTTTTAAAAGTAAGACCTACCCACAATTTATCTATAATATGCGTCTTTCAACAACAGGGATATGGAATCTGGGACTTTACCTCCTCCTAAATGGCTGTGGATGTGGTCTTCCCTTGCTAGTCCATCACGCGAAGGAAAATCTGCTGTAGCAACTGTATGGCAGTGTGGTAAGGAACAGACATGTACCTGTTCCTCGTGAGCACATGATCAGTAAGGGTATGAAGGGTACAGTACATGAAGTCTGTACCAGGCTCTATTGCAGATCAAAGCATGAAGTGTGTCTGATCACATTGCTGCAGTAAATAATTTCCAGTATTTGAAAGCAGCTCTGAAGTTTCAGAAAATGGCACATCCTAAGCATAATAGATTGCCCTTAAAAGACCCCCAACATACCTTTTACTGAAGTACAAAAAAGTGGGACTCTGCCAGACTAAAGGCATCTTGATGTTGCAGGAGACAAAATGCATCCCTGACACTGTGATCAGACAGGCTTCAGAGCATTCTGGAGAAATACCCATTTTGGTTTATGAGCACTGAAATCCTGTGCTGAAGGAGCAAAGAGGGTGGCCATATGGCCCCATCCCTGACCTCAGATCCATCAGCAGCCTCTTCTGGGTGTCATGACTGGAGACATAACTGAATCCATGTGCTTTTCCACAGTGATGCATGTGTCAGTCCTGAAACAGCACCCCAACAAGTGGAAATGCTGCAGCACAAGCAAATCAGGTGGAATTAGCTTCTCCATTTTCTCTTCTTTTTCACTGTTGAGCTCTGCAAAGCTGCAGCTGGCTCCCAGAGCAAGAAGTGTTTCTCCTGGCTGTTCCTAATCATCTGTATTGCCTCTAATTAAGAGCAGCAAGGCAGAGGGTGTACAGATGTCTGTGCTGACTGACAGTTATTGAAAGACTGGATAATGGCTTTCAGTGTTAAGAAAACTCCCAGAAATGAGATTACAGGGGACATGTAGGAATTTGCTGGTTTGATCCCTTATGTTGAACTGTTGTAGGCATTTTAGGGGATATCAAACCAAAACCTCACCAAAATCTATATAGTAAGTCAAAACAAGCAAGGAATATTGACCTGAATGCCAAGGGGGTGATGCCTTGAGAGGCTATCTAGAACAGAGGCTAGACAGTGTTAAAGGAATAAAGTGGGTATTTGTTAAAAAGGCCTTCAAAGGATACACTGTGGACAGTACAAGAGCCTGGCCAAAGCTACACCCAAGATGGACAATGGATCACATGTTTTCACACTTTTGTACATTTTGGTCCATTTACATATTGGGGTTAATTGTCCAATTACAGCTACAAGTTATCAAGCCCCATCCTCCTGGACTGCTCTCCTCAATTTGCTGTTGTTTATATTTTTTAGGTCTGAAGCTGCAACAGCGTCCTTGGATCTCCAGCTGGAAAAGGATTGTTTTGTCTAACTAAACTGTGGAGAGAACTTGCTAACACTAACACTAACACAAGTTATAACACTAACACTTTATATGAAGTTCAGAGTAATATACTAATGCAGTACAGAATCTGGATAATATGCAAACTAAAACTTAAGGCATCAGGGGCACCTGGAGCTAGAGACAGCCCTGTAAAAGCTATTCCAGTGTTATTGACATTCCACAATGTGTATAGTTCTTTTGAAACCAATTTTTGACTAGTTTACAGGCCAAAATATGATTCTGCTCATCTCAAAAGCTGGATAAATTTAAAAGTTGATGCAAAATCAGCCTCAAAGGGAGAGTAAATGAGCACCTGAGAAAACATCTAGAGAACTGGAACGGGGATCTGGGGGATTTTAATTCAAGAGTGTCTTCAAATGCTAAGTGCAAGTTAAGAGACTGATTCTAGCTTGAAGACAGTTCTTGCCTGGTTGGACTTGATGATCTTTTCCAGCCTTAATGGTTCTATGATTCTGTTCTTTATTTTGCTCAGTTTAATTAATTTCTTTATTACCATAAGAACTACTCAATGAGTTAAAATTTGGAGCTATTTCTTTTCAAGTTTGGGAATAAATACAAAACTGATGGCAAGAGTTCTTAACACCAGTATAAAGAGTTCCTATAAGTAACTAATGCTTGAGAAATTTGAAAATACCTGGGCCGTACTCCACAAAGCAATGAAAAAGGCTTAGAAAACGAATAATGTTATTAATTACTCCTGAACAAAATATGTGTAATGAGATACCTGTGAAGCTCTTCATATCATACATAAACCCTATGTATGATTTATAATCACTTCTGGGTCTCATCTTTATCACAAAACCTCTTCTATTATAACTAACTGATCACTGTAATTAGTGATGGAATAGTCATTTATAAGAGCAAAAGTTTGTTCCCTGCACAGAGGTAGCTGGGGAAAAGCAATAAACATGAAATATCAGTGCTACCTGTGGGATTAAATTGCTGTTTTCCAATAGCTGCAATCTGCTGCTGGAGTGTGGATGTTTCAGAAATGTGAGGCATGATATACAGCAGCCATGATTAAGTTAAACCACACTCTGTCTTTCATTTGGCTACCCTCTAAATCAGGTAAACACTGGATGTCACATCCTCTGGTGTGCAAAGGAGTATTTCTGCTGGT
Organism: Calcarius lapponicus; assembly: GCA_039654755.1. Taxonomy (NCBI): domain Eukaryota; kingdom Metazoa; phylum Chordata; class Aves; order Passeriformes; family Fringillidae; genus Calcarius; species Calcarius lapponicus. Next base: position 26,867,756 of record CM077464.1, read on the forward strand.
GGGAGCCAGGGAACGTCCCTCCTATGGAAAGGGGGCCCCCATTCCCTATGGCCCCCACTCCTGCCTTGTCCCCAGTGTGACCAGCTTCAGGGGACAGGGCTGCCACCTCCACCCTCTGCATGGTGAGGAGGGGCTCTTCTGACACAGCTCAGCAAACTTCTGAGGGAAATCTTGGCATTATGCTGCCCACTGCTCTCAGCAGGCTGAGTTTTGGACTGCAAAGTCCACACTTCTTCCCTTGTGGGGAAACAGAATGGAAGAAACCGAAAATTGCATCAAACCAAATCTGGTCCCAGCTGTGTTTGTTCTTATTGTGTTTTTTTTTTTTTTTTTTTTTTTTTTTTTTTTTTTTTCCAGTCCTGAGGAGGCATTTCTTGACCAGAACTGTTTGCTTTTCAGCTGAGAAAATGGAAAGCCTGTCTTGGGAAAAAGACTTCTTATCTCTTCCCCTTTGCAGATAAGAAAATCTGGTTGAGATTTGCAAACCTGGCTAAGATTATTGAAATGGATGCTATTTTACTGAATATCAGAAGCTTTGGGGAGCTCAGGACCCACTGCACTGGCCTCTGCAATAGAGGTCTCCTCTGTGCAAATGTGCAGGGGCTTCTGTCATCACTCCAAGGGAATTGTGTGGATTTTCTGAATTAATTTCAACATGCCACAGAGAGGATTAGGCGGGAACATTTGTACTGTCTGTTGTGGACTGCAAGTGAGCCTTTCTAGAAATTACTCAGATGCTTTGGTGTGGACAGGCTGCCTAGATCTGTTTTTTAGCCTCAGATCACTGCATAGCACCTGGAACACCAACATTTTAAAGAGCATGGCCTTAAAATTCCATATATTTAAATAAAAAAATGAACTTGTATATAAACATTTGCAATAAGCCCCAAAATAGACTGTGTGTTGTATTTTTTTTTTTTAGAAATTATTCTCACTTCCAAGAGCCAAGCATGCAGGAACATCTGCTGCATAAGAAGCACATCTGGTGAGCAGGGGGAGAAGGGGCAGCCACAGATGTCATTTTTGGAGGGCGAGGTGAGGGGTGGGGATGGGCAGATGTAAGAGGCCATGGAGGGTGTGAAGCAGATCTTGGTACAGCTGCTCTCTCAGCCTTGTGCTGCATGTACCACTGCCCTGCCCTGTGCCACCCCTGCCCAGCCTCATTCAGCATGGAGAGGAAGGCTTCCCAAGCCCCAGCAGTGTGGCTGGTTGCCAGACTCAGTCTCTGCCATAAATATGAAGGTTTTTTTCCACTCTTTCTGACATTCTGCCCAGATTGCATGCTGTGAAAATTCAGAGCTGTCATGGAGACTTGTCATGCTGGTAAGCACCTTGTCCAAGCAAGATTTTAGTGTATTTTCTTCCCAACAGATGAGACAGGCAGTTCCTCCTAGACTTTGGACCACAGGCCTTCCTAGGCCTTTGGTGTGCACTGTGCTTCCATGGTGCTTGGGAGCAGGGTATGAAACAATTTACAGTACTTGGCATATCTCTATGAAATATTTATAGAAGCACTATATTCCAGTGAATTTTATTGCTGGCTCATGCAATTCAGATGATAAAAATGCCCTTTCTAATCCACAGAAAATAAATCCATCAGCACTGTAGGATTAAGATTTACACCTGGCAGCATCACTGAGTAACTGGAACCCAGAAGAAGGACAAGCCCCATTCCTCCAGTAAGCCCCAGATACAGGGGAGAAGGTGGCAAGGTTGACCTGTGTTTGTGGAGCCAGGGTCCTGCTGCTGGTGTTAGAGAAGGAGATTTGTCAGCATCCTGGCCTGAGAAGCAGCCTGATTTCCAGTCAGGGCAGCACAGGCTGTGATTAAGGAGCAGCATTGCTCATTGCTCACCCTCACACAGCTGGCATAGAAAAAGCCCAAAGCTGCAGACAAATTCACATTCTCAGGTCCTCTGCTGGGAGATAGAAATTGCAATGATCCATAGTGTCTGTCTAGAGGCAAGAACAGTATTTCATTTGGTTAAGGGGAACCTTCCCATTCCCTGAGCACATGCATAAATGCTGGTGCAAAATAAAACCCACTATGAATGAGTTTTCATCAAAAGCAGAAGTGAGTTATGAAATTGTGTTCAATATAGTGGTGGTTTTCTTTTTCCACTGCAGGACAGACTCCAAGGTATGCAAGACAGAAAACCTTGAAATAAACTCTTCCTTTTCTATGGAGATTTTATTCTAGTCCTTCCTTTGTCCTCCCTTATTTTCCTACTTGAAAATAAGTTGTCTCACCAGAGTCTCAGACCCTGGCAGCCCCATGCCACAAGAAAAGGAGGTGGTGGCAGGTCAGTCTCCTTCCTGCTGCTCAGCCCTGCCATGCCCTGCTCCCAGCACACAGCTCTGGGGCACAGCTGACTTTGGGGGAGATACTGGAGCAAGAGAGACAGGAGCCAGGAGTGTCAAGCATTGTTTTATATTTCCTCCTTTTTTTCCCAGATTTTTTTTATTTCAGGGTAAAAGTGGAGTAAGGGATTAGACAAAGAAGTACTGAATGAAGAGGGCTTGGATCAGTGGTGATGAAGGAAAAAAGGGCTGGAAAAATAAAACACATACTTTGTCACAGGACTTCCACACCCACTTTGGGGACATCCAGCAGGCTGCTAGATCCAGCAGAGACCACGATACTCCAGGCCACTGGGTTTTCAGGGAGCAAAGCTGTCTTTTTGCAGGAAAGCCTCCTTCTGTGTTGCTGTTGTCCTGCTCTGGAGTGTAAGTTCAGCCTTGGTGAAACCAAACACTCAGTGGCTGAACTGACTTTCTGCATCTCAAACTTGCAGTCTGGGAAACATCACCATTTCTGCCTCTCCATACTCATCTGAGTTTTCTCAGCTGTTTACGAGGATGAGCCCCTAAGTGATATTTCCAGTAAGAAGCTGTTTAGAAACAGATGCGCAATAATTTCAGGAGCATCCTTATTTTAATGTAGCCTTATACAAATTTGTCTTCAAATCCTTTGGATGGCTAATTCCTCGTTGCACATGATGATTCATCATGAAAATAATAATCACTTTACTGGCTGCATAGCTTTTAATCTTTCAGCAAATAAAGAAGTGATTGAAACTTGCTCTTATCACACCAGAACAAGTTTGTTCAGAAGAAGAAAATAATTATGTTATTTTTGTACAAATTGGTATAATGAGCTGTCTCTGTGCTATTATCTCTGAGCATTAACTGGCTCTATTATGCAGGATAATACTCTGAATAATTATTACTTATCTGCGTGTACATACACTGAATAATAAAATAATTAGACCTTTTAAAACAGAGGATAGAAAAGATCCCATTTACTGTAATTCTGACTTTCTGATTATAAGGTTGGAATAAAAAATGTGATATTTCATCAGTGTGTCAAGCCACTAAATGCTGGATTTGTAGAAATCAGTGCAGGCTTTTGCGTAAGTCAGTCTAGACTGAGCAGAGATTGACATAAGGATGTGAAGGATCTGGGCTGCTAAAATTCAGGGATGGCTGTAGCTGCTGAGCACAGCAAGCTCTTTGTAAGAGCAGTGCTCCTGCTGCATACAACTGTGCTTTGGTCCGGGCTTGCAGTGCCTGTCCCATGGGAGCTGTCCAGGTTTAGAGCAAATTTGGGAGAGAATTCCCCCAAAGGAGCTCCGGTAGGAAAGCTGATTCAATCAGCCCCTCCCCCAACTGGTCCGGGAGAAAATATCTTCTTGGAGAAAGGTGGAAAAAACCTGTTTATTAAACAATAAAATCGAAACAATATCAAACAATAAAATCCCTTGCCGCTCCAAAAGAGATGACAAACTGAGAAAAGTCCCTCCCCGGCTTGTGACTCAGCTCACTCAGTCTCTGATGGGTTCTGCCGGTGCTGGAATGTCGCAGGCCAGGCCTGGCCCGGTGGGCCACAGGTGTGAGCTGCTGGTGCTCCCCTTGATGTTCAGTCCAGAGCAGGTTTCAAGAGGTCCAAAGAAAAAAGGAAAAAGAAAAACCCAAAAATCCAGGGAACTTCTTTGCCTCGGCTAGCTAAACTAACTCAATGCAAAGGAGAGCTCTGTCCCGCCGTCTGTCCCGCCGTCTGTCCACCGCAGACAACACAGTCCAGGAGCAGGAATGTGGGGGTGTGAATGCAGTGTCTGAAAAAACCTGCCGCTTCTTCTCTCCCCCCTTCACTCCCCGAGGCACTCTTAAAGGTGTAAAACTCACCATTCAGAATGAGACGATTGGGGATAAAAGCATCATACAGTCAACCCAGGACAGGAGCCTGCACATCTGAAGAGCAGGAGGAGCTGGGCTCCTGCAGATGTGGAGGCTCCTCTCTTCTCTGGGTGGGGGCTGCTCCTCTCCCTCCCAGCTGGCCAAGTTCCTCATGAGGGGGAGAGAGCACAATCTTCCTGGCAGCTCAGGCTGGTGTCTTGTGCAGAGCTGACCCAGCCATTGTGTCTCAGAAAAGTTGTCTGGGGTCTTGGGCAGTATGAGCACACTGGATTCTCCTGAATTAATGCACTTCTTGGGAATATTACATAGGGGGCCGTCACATGCTCAGACTGCCAGAGCCTCCCATCTGTCTGATGGGGCAGCTTCTGCTTCACATGTGTGCTGGGAAGACAAAAGTGATTATGTTAATAATGGTGATGTCTTACTGTACAAAAAGGTAAAATGCTCCAGCCCTGGTATTTTTTTTTTTTGGCATATCTGAAAGACATACGTCCTTCAGAAATGGAGTCATAGAATCATAGAATAGTTTAGGTTGGAAAAGACCTTAAAGACCATGTCTGTAAGTACCACATCTGTACATCCATTAAATAGCCACAGGGATGGTGACTCCACCACTTCCCTGGTCAGGGTGTTCCAGTGTTTAACACTTTCCATGAAGAAATTTTTCATAATATCTCATCTAAATCTCTCTTGGTGGAACCTGAGACCATTTCCTCTCATCCTGTAGCTTGTTACTTGAGAGAACAGATTGACCTCCACCTCACTACAACCTCCTTTCAAGTAGTTGTAGAGAGTAACAAGGCATTCCCAAGGACATCCCAGCTCTCCCCAGGAGAGGGATGGGGAGCCTGGACGCAAGCCTCGATGGCTGCCAGCAGGGAGCAGGATCTTTAGGGTGGTGTAAGGCAGACCTCTCCTGCCCCAAAAGGCTCTTCAGAGCCAGGAGACAATCAAACATACACTGAGGGATTAGCTTTTAATGCAAAAGCAGACAGATCCCAAGGATGATCAAAACCTTCTTACTGTACTGGTCCAAATGAAATGGAATCAACGGGAGATGGCTACTGCAGAGAACAGGGTTAAAATGTTGTGGTGGGGAGATGAGTGGTGCTTTGAGCTTCACATTTTTGGATGTTGCTCATAATTTTCCAAAGTTGTATTTCTGTCTATCATGCACCCAATTCTCTTGCCTTCCCTCACAGTTCATGAGCAGGCCGGCCTTGCCTTGTGTGCTCATTCTTGGCCTGGGGTTGAATTTGCTTCATTTGCCATCTCAAGAGCACGACCTTCTGACTTGCACAGTGGTCCTGACGCATGGCAGTGGGTGTTAACCATTTCTTGATGGCTCACTATTTAAGGGGAATTTGCTTGGCTGCTTGTTTTTTCAGGACACCTCTGGAATAACCGAACTGTGTCAGATAATGAAGAGAAACCAATTCATCTCCTACTCTCTTGCAAATCCCAGACACTGGGTTAATCACAAAAATGATTAGGAATTCGAAACAGACTGGTGGAACATTTTAATTCTGTTTGTTGAGAGCTGTAAACATAATTGATTTACATTTCTCTGCAATAAGTTAATTTGAGAGAGTGCTCCCATTGTGAATAATATCAGATTCAAGGCTGTATGGCTTACAAATCTCAGTGGCTCCACTGGAGAAAATACAGATCACTCCTTGCTGCAAAGGATGAAAAGGATAAAGACTAATGACTGGTAAATGTTGGCTTCCTGTAAACAGAAAATTACCAAATCTGATAAATGCAATACATTAGCACTGTTACACAAGAAGCAACATGCTCTCCATTATCCCTGATAAGTTAATGGATCAGTGCTGAAATTCAAAAAAAGAAATTAAAGAGAATCTTTGGATGCAAAGTCTCCACTACCCAGAGTAGTTTTGGTTTTTAAAAAAATTCCTGGAAATACTACAATTAACTGATGGTATGATATATGAAACATTTTCCATCACAAAATGTAGATTGGCTGAAGACAAAGATCCCTGTGGAAGGACATCCCTTGAGATGGAATCTTTGGCTGTAATTGTGGTGAGTCAGACAGAGGGAGGGAGTGGGCTGAACATGGAAATGTAGCAGACCCAGATTCAAGCTCCTGCTGATGCTGCAAATGTTAATCTTAACTGGTTTGTCTAAAGAAAATGTAATGTGTCTTTTCCTTCCTTTTTTTTTCCTTCTTTTTTTTTCCTATTTTTTTTTAACTTTTCCATTTCCAGAAAAAAACTTTGTCATGTCTGCATGGAACCAGATCTTAAGTGATTTTTTTTTTTTTTGTCTGAGTGAAAGAGAATTCTTATATCCTGGAGAGATCTGTGGTCCTCCCAAGCAGGCAGGAGAAACACAGACACTGTGAAAAATTCTTTGCATACTATTGTTACCTCCTGCTGTTTCAACAGCAAAGTGAAACAATTCAGAAACTAGAAAGGCTCAGTATTCAGTTTAATCAAAAAGTCACTCAAAATTCCGTAACTAGAAAAAAAAAACCCCAAGCCCCACAACAAATGGGGACAAAAGCCCCCTCACCAGCGTGATGAAGGCACTTGGGTGAAAAGAGCAAGAGAGAAAGCCTGACTCACAGTGAAATGAAGTTAGTTAAATAATGCCTTAAAGCATTTCAGTAAATATTAGTAACTACCAGTATGGGAAAAGTTTCCTTCTGACACAGCCTAATCACAGTGACAGTGAAAATAATTCCCCTTTTTAATGTGATTGATGCAGGTCAAGGTTTGCTGTGTGTTTTTGCAAGCATGGCTTGCATTAATCACACAGATGTTGCAAATGCCTCTGCCCTTGCCAACACTCATTTTCACAGCTCCTTGTTGTTGGCACAGCTTCCCCAGAAGCTGGGCTGGAGCACTGAGCCTTGCTCACCTGTCCAGGTGAACTCCTTCAGTGCAGGATGCTTGGGCTCCCAAGCCTGTCTTGTTAGGGAGTAGACTTTGTTGTCACCTCTTGGTATAACATATGAGGAAGGCTCTTTTTAGCAGCAAAATTTGAAAATATTTGTAATGTTTGATACCAGCTTCTTGTAGGTAGCACTGCAAAAGCAGCTCACCTGCATATACATTTTACATACCCTAGTAATCCTAACCCTTTCAGAGTTCAAATTTACATCCAAATCCCTTTGCTAGCAACCGAACTCTAAAAAAGAATTTTTTATGATGTTATCACTGTAAATCTGAATCTTTCTGGTCTCTGAAAAGAAAGAAAATAGTAATTTTTAAATAGATCTAAAAATTCTGCTGCAACACTAGAAAAAACAGGCTGGATATTCACTGCCTCACGCAGTGAATCTTAGAGATGCACTGTGGATGCTGCTGTGCTGTTAGGATGTGAAGGACAGAAGGTGCTGGGACAGGTGCTTGAAGAGTGGGCAGGTGTCTTATCGCCTTCTCCTCTGCCAAAGCTCCAGTGAGAAGAATTCTAAGCTTTCCAAATATCAGTCTTTCCAGGCATGGAAAACACTATTTACTTCTTAGCTCAGGGATCCTGGCCAAGAGACCCAGAAACACCCAAATGTGGGCTGTCATGAGAAGTGAATGAATATTAGAAGTCTGCTGGGAAATGCAGTTAACATTAATGAAGTGCTAGCATTGTGTTTAATTTACAAAGGAACAGAAAAGGACCTTGTGCTGTGAAATTGTACCCAAAGTCAGTAGTGTCTGCCTGTTAATCCACAGAATTAGATGGGGTACAGGTGCTAGTGGCAAGGACTTGTCCAATATTGTTGTCCTGAGACAGATACAGACTCCATCCTTTCCCATTTCTTAGCAATTTCCTCTGATTTGTTTTGAAACCTGAGTTTCTCAGAGAGATGAGAATGATTGTTTCAAACAGTTATAGATTTAGGACCCAGCCTAGCTCAAATTAGCTAGAGGATGTTCTCCACAGGTGCAGGCATGAGTGGGTTATATTTCATCCCGTTTTTCTTGCTGTGACTTTAATGGCACATGATCTTTATGAAACATTCAGCAGTCTATAAAAGCATGGTGTTTTCCCTATTTCAATCTCATTTTGCCAATCTGCTTTACTCATGAAAAATATGAAAATGGCACATATGTTCTGAATAGCTCCCTGGTAACCTCTGTTTAAGATGAGGAACACAGTTTTGACCTAATTTCCTTTGTGAAACCTTGTTATGCTCTTGAAAAACATGATCCTGATTTGTAATGATTGGCTCACTTGGAAACAGGTTTACAGCCCTTTGCTTTGTTTTACAGCCCCAAGCTCCCCTTGTTTTTGCATAGACGAACAAGTTTTTGTTGAACCTGATGGCTCTTGGAGCGCACTGCACAGGAAATGCTGGCTCAAGGATGCTTGTTTGAATCCTTGTCTGCACCAAAGTGCTGCAGAAGTGTCCTGGTTCATGGATGGCCTTGCTAAACCTCACGTTGCATTCCCTGGGAATAGGCAGATTAATCTTCCTACAGAGATGGGTCCAGCACAACTCATTCATCAGTGCTTTCTGATGGGACAATATTGCATTGACAGAAAGAAAAACTTATTTAAAATGGTCCTTCACAGGATGAGCTGTTGCCCCAGGCTATTCATCACAGTGATTCATTGCAACTTCATTTTTTTTGGGAAGTGTTCTCACTGCTGCTCTAGGCCACTGTGTACCCCTATCCGTCAGCTTGGGTGGCGTGACTTGCTCCATGGGGAACCTGGTGTTGGTAGGATACTGAGATGTATAAAAATGTAGAATGATTGATTAATTTCCTCCCCAAATTTCACATGAATTGCTCAGACAGATGAATGTACATGTTGTGTTTTGTTAATCAGTTTCTTGTTAAACATTCTAGTTTTTCATGGCTGAAACCACAGTGTTGACTCGTGCTTGGTTCAAGAGCAGCTCTGAAAGATGCTGGCTGTCATGACACTAAGAATTTTCAACCTGTGCCTTAGAAATTCTGGAAATCTGTTAGTTAAGTAGGCATCATATTTGTGGTTACCACAGCTCTTTAATATCCATCAGCATATGTTCTCTCTAAAACAGCTGTAAATCCCACAAAGAATTTGGAAAAAAAGCTGAAATACCTGTCCTGTTATCCTCTCCTCTATTCTTTCATCATTAAATTACCCTGTGTAAACTCAGCCTTGAAGATCAGCTTGCACAGAGAAGTGCTGAGGGACAGCTGTGTCCTGGGACTGAAGTGTGCCAGAGAAGCTGCTGGCAGCACCAGTGTGAGTGCTCAGAGCTTGGAGGGAGCCTTGGACAGACAGAAGAAGCCCCATCTCCAAGCTCGCCATGTCACTGCTTCTGTGGCTCAGCCAGCTCATGGTGGGGGCCCCACAAAACACAGAGTTCCATGGATTAATGTGGCTTGGGTATGTGTGGGAATGCCCAAGCACTTCCCCTGCCAGGGGAGGATGTCACACCGTCTCTATTGTCACAGCTTGTGACCCTAGGGGTCTCCAGAGGGCTGTGCAAGGTTCCAGGTTCTCAGGTTCCAGGCACAGGTCTCTCTGCTGGAGGAAAGCAGGTTCAGAGTGACTCACACATGGTGTTGTCAGAGTCCTTGTGACACTGCATCCTGTAGCTGGGGATATAGGTGGGGGGAAAGGGGGAAGTCTACTGAGCATTCAGGCTGATGCAGAGGCAGTGAGGTGAGAGATACTGTGGTGTACCTGGCTCTGGAGAGAAGGGGTACACTTACTCTAAAATCAGCAGCATGAAATAAAGCTGAAAGATAAATGTACAAAGTGGAACTTGCTGAAAGCAAAGTCTGATACTGAGGCACCTCGTCTGCCAGCAAGGAATTCCTTCTTTCTATCTAGTGTAAACCTTCTCTCTTTCAGTTTGCAGCCATTCCTTCTTGTCCCATCACTACATGCCCTTGTAAAAGTCCCTCTCCAGATTTCTTATACGCCCTCTTTGAGGACTGGAGGGTTCCCCCAAAGCCTTCTCTTCTCCAGGCTGAACAGCTCCAGCTCTCTGAGTCTCCTCCACAGGAGAGGTGCTCCAGCCCTGTGACCAACTTGGTGGCCCCCTGGGCTCCTTCCAGCACGTCCATGTCTTTCTCATTTGGGCAGCCCCAGATCTGGACACAGCACTCCAGGTGGGGTGTCTCAAAGAGCAGAGTAGAGGGGCAGGTTTGTGAAAAGTACAATGCAGGAGGAGAACACAGGTTAAAGGCTGCTGGTTTGCAGAGGAGAAACCGTGCAGGTTATGAACTGGGGCTGTTTGTAGCCTTATGGAAATAACTTCATCCTTTCCCAGCATCAAAGATTATTATGGAGGGTGTAACAATGAGGGGAAAAAATGAAATTACAAAGAGCTAGAGGACAGATACACACATTGTTTTAAAAGGTAACACAAAACTCTTTACACTGTGCATTACACCAGTCAGGTTTGACATTTTCTGATGTGGTGTTCTAATGAGCAGGACTGGGCTGAAATGGACAAGTCAGGTCTGCTTTGGACTATGGTGGAACCAGGGTTTAGCTCAGTTTTCCCCATCTCTTTTAATTTGTTCCTGAATTTTTCACTTTAAATGTTTTCTGTTTTGCTATAGAACTGTTTATAAGCAGTCTGCTGAAGAATCTGATGTTTATTGCAAAACTTCTGGCTTTTCTTTTTCACAAAAACAAGCATAAAACTAACTAAACTTGCACAAAATGCCTTCAAAAAACGGCAATTCCCCCTGTTAATGAAGCTCCCAAGGAAGTGAAGCTGCAGAAAACAGTGAGGTTGCTGATGGCAGTAGAGCTACCCATGGCTTTTCTGCCATTGCTTGTGGCTTGAAATTACTACAGCTACTGTAATATGGATTTATGGAATTGCATGAGGCTTGCCTGGTGGGAACAACTCATTGAGCTACCAGGCAATTTTTGGGTCCTCCCATTATGATCCAGATCTACAAGGATTTTGGAAGGAATGCTGTTTATTGTGGAAGAATGCTTCCCTTTTTTTTGAGAAATAGAAACATTCAGATAATTTTTTCTGCTCCCTCTTTTTCTGAACAGAATTACTTCAGTGCAAACTTTGGTCACCAGGATATAACACCTCCATGTAAGCATGCTGTAGGTGTAAAAATCCCAGCCTGGAGAAACAAGGGCAGAAGGAGCCTTGAAGTGATTTTGGTTTCTGTACTCATCTCCTGTGGCTGGGAAAGTGGGACCCAGAGATAGGATACTGGATTTTGGCCATTACTTATTCTTTCAATCTTCACGCAGGATGGTTCAACCTTTCCCTGGAGGGATACCAGCTGTGGACCACTCTGATTTATATTCTTACATCATGGCAAGGAATATGCAACAAAAATATGTGGGCTGGTTATATAATCACTTGGATATGCTAGTACACTGATTTTAATAGTATCTTCCAAATTGACCCTCAAAGTTATCTGTGCACTTTTCTTTCTTTCTTTCTTTCTTTCTTTCTTTTCTTCTCTTTCTTTCTTTCTTTCTTTCTTTCTTTTCTTCTTTTCTTTCTTTCTTTCTTTCTTTCTTTCTTTTCTTTCTTTCTTTCTTTCTTTCTTCTCTTTCTTTCTTTCTTTCTTTCTTTCTTTCCTTTCTTTCTTCTTCTTTCTTTTCCTTCTCTTCCTTCCTTCCTTCCCTTCCTTCCCTTCCTTCCTTCCTTCCTTCCTTCCTTCCTTTCCTTCCTTCCTTCCTTCCTTCCTTCCTTCCTTCCTTCCTTCCTTCCTTCCTTCCTTCATCCTCCTTCCTTCCTTCCTTCCTTCTTCCTTCCTTCCTTCCTTCCTCTTCCTTTCCTTCCTTCCTTCCTTCCTTCCTTCCTTCCTTTCCTTCCTTCCTTCCTTCCTTCCTTCCTTCCTTCCTTCCTTCCTTCCTTCCTTCCTTCCTTCCTTCCTTCCTTCCTTCCTTCCTTCCTTCCTTCCTTCCTTCCTTCCTTCCTTCCCTTCCTTCCTTCCTTCCTTCCTTCCTTCCTTCCTTCCTTCCCTTCCTTCCTTCCTTCCTTCCTTCCTTCCTTCCTTCCTTTCCTCCTTCCTTCCTTCCTTCCTTCCTTCCTTCCTTCCTTCCTTCCTTCCTTCCTTCCTTCCTTCCTTCCTCACATTTTTTAGGGATTTTTATTGTTACAGTGAGCTTTTACTGTGGGGAGATTTTATTTTGGTGATACATCCCTGTTATCAAGTGTACTATGGCAGCAGTTCTATCCAGACATCCTACACAGTGAACAACAGCCACTGGTGAAAGAAAAGAGTATTTCAGTATATTTAGTGTTACTACTGAGATAGTGTCTTGGGGAGGATGTTGTTAATGAGGTCTACAGTCTTGACAAATATAAATTTGTGTTCTGGATTTCATCTGATTCTGGGGAGGCAGTCCCTATCAGAGAGTATCAGAATTTCATCAGACTTAGAACTACGATTCTTCATATTTTCAAGCTTCCCAAGCAAGGCTTGGACTTCATCTACTGGTCTTCTCACATACGCACATTCAACTTTCTAGTACTCTTGTATTTTAAGTAATTTAACAACATAAATTTCACTTTGACTTATAGAAAGAATATTCCTAGCATTTTTGGATCTGTAATTTTGGCTATCAACCCCAGAACCAAGGGGAAGATGTTTTCCGCAGAAGAATATTTACATATCTATCCATGCTACATATTCTAGAGCTTTCACAGCTGCATAACTTCCAAGGGGAAAAGGGAGACCTCAAATTACCAAATTTAAGATCACAGAGGACATTATATTCTCCTATGAAATGTGCGGTAGAACCACAGTTCCTGTGTGTGCTTTGATAAGACTCAGTTTGCACTACAGTTACCTATTGTACCAATTTTCTGTCTTTAAATTTGACTGCTGTTCAGGTAGACAGAGAGTTTGCATTATTTTCAACATAAAAGTTATAAAACTCCCAGTAATTCTTAATATGAAATTGACTCTTACAATCCTTTGAAAAATAGTGCTTGTCCAAGCACATATTGTTTTTACAAATTTTACAATGTAAAAATACGGAAAATGTCCCCTTGCCACTTAAAGAAAAGTCTGTCATTTTTCTGCCTACAAGTTGATCAAATAATTCCCCACATCTATGATCAGAATACATACATTGTAAAGGGGAGAATCTATCTGGAAAAAAAACAAGAGTTAATGTGAGCCAACAGCCCCACCTCACACCTCTGCAGCAAAGGTAATTCTCTGGGGGGACTTGAGGACTCTGCTTTTAGAGTTTGAAAATACCTGGTATATTATCAGAGAAGTATTTTTGGTACATTTCTTCTATGACATGCTGGGAAAGCCAATCAGTCCCACTGGTTGATCAGTGCAGTGCCAGCTCATGTGTTTAATTCACGCTGGGTTCAGAGATGGTGTTGCCACAGCAGCTAAAAGATTAATCTGCCTTAAACTTAAATGCAGCAGAAGGATCACCCTGAGAGCACAGACAAGCCAAAGCCAGGTCTGGAAGAGATCCCATGAGGCCAGGATTGCATCCTCAGAGAATTTCTTGGAGCCACAGCTGCTGTGGTGGCCACAGGGTGGGGCATGAGCCCCTTCCCCCATGGCTGCAGCACCCACAGGGATGCCCAGGATGGAGCTGTCCCAGTCCTGGACACTGCCCAGGGATGGAGCTGTCCCAGTCCTGGACACTGCCCAGGGATGGAGCTGTCCCCAGTCCTGGGACCACTGCCCAGGGATGGAGCTGTCCCAGTCCTGGACACTGCCCAGGGATGGAGCTGTCACAGTCCTGGGTGCTGGGATGAGCCCTGGGCTTCCAGAGAGGCTCCATAGCTCCTGGTCCCCAGAAAGCCCTGACACCCAAAGTCTGTTCAGTCTTGTATGTCTCATTTTCTGCATTTTTTTCTTGCCTTTAAAAAGAAATTTATGATTCATGAGTAGATATTTATAAATTCATGTGGGTAAAATATTTGGTTCTCTTCAGCTCTGTGGAAAACACTTAGATGATGAACAGATTGTGACTAAGTACAATTAATAGTGCCAGAGTGTGCCTTCACAGGGGAATAAATACAACAATTAGTGTCTTATTTTATCAGTTGTATAGGTTTATTTCTAATTATAATGGCACTCACAAAGCAGACTAATACAATACATCAGCTGAATAGAAAACACCAGCTCCTCTCAAATCCCAGGACTGTGTAACTTGGGAAGAATAAAACCTACTATGAAGCAGAAACTCTTTCTGGACTGGTGCAAGCTTGGAGGCCATCTTTGCTTTTTAGAAAATTGAGGATAGTTGATGGAGGAAACTTTGGGCCCCAAGCCTGAGCTCCAGCCTGGGCGCTGATAACCATGAGCTCAAGTGACTGGGCTGTGCTGGGAGTCAGGGTGTGCACAACACAGCACTGCGCCCCCATGGATGGAGCTGCAGGGCTTTCCCACTGCAGCTGGATGTGCCTTTTCCCGCTGTGCCTCAGGATGGAGATCAGCTCCCTCTGGGCTGCCTGTCGGAACAGTGCTGGGAGTCAGGGACAGCAGGCTGGGATGCAGGAAGGCATCTTAAAGGCAAAGCTGCTGCCTTAGGCTGCTGCAGCTGCTCAGTGTCCCTCAGGTGCCCCTGTGAGGTGCAGAGCACCAGGCACCCAGGTAGAGAATGCCATGCAGCTGCAATTGGCTCCATTTGGCTGTGCACTATATCTAATTTTAAATTGCAATGTCACACTTCATATGGCATAACTTCTGTTGACTGGAGCTGCTCAGCTCTGGTGAACCCGAGCAGATAATTTTGGGGGTGAGAGAAGGGATATCTTTGCCGTGTACAGTCTCTGGTCAAATCCCATGGGAAAAGTTGTCTCAATTCTCAGAAGGGCAAACCAGCTGTCAGGAATGGCCATATAGTTTTCATAACAATTTCTGCCCTCCTTCTGCCTGTAAAAACCTTGTGACCATTTTAGATGAAATGGCCAGATAAGATTCTGATGGCTGACACCAGGACTGCTGCAATGGAGGGGCCCTGGATAATCTCAAAGGCAGGTTCCCCACCTGCTACATCAGTTGGTATGGAGAGGAACTTTGGTGGATAATTGATCACATGTTGGTCACTAATCTCATATTAGCTCTTGATGTCAATAAATTTCCCTTCTACTATTGGAAATAAGGGCTGTCTTGGTTCCCTTTTTCACGGAGACAGAAAATGTGACAATTTCCGAGTTCTCCATGGCTCTCTGGCACTGTCAGCAGCACACGTTGTTGCATTACTCAGTCCCAAATCGATCCCTACTTTAATTGCTCTTGCACTTTCCTGTGCATTGTGATAGCACTCAGGAATTACTTCAAAGGTGCTCTTGTTTTTCTAAAACATAGCTTACTGTTAAAGAGATCTGAGGTGTTCTATGCAAATGCTGCCATTCATCTTTTACTTTTAGCTGGATTGTTTTGAGCACGGTTAGCTAGAACTTCAATAACTTAGCTACTGTTCACGTGTAGATAAAACTGAAATTTAAGGGGAGAGCAGGTGATTTAATCTGAAGAGCATAGGCAACAAACAGACCACCAGCAGCAAAGGCAATGTCCCTGCACACGTCCTGCCAGCTCCAGCTGCCTTGGGATGCTGTTTTGAGGGAGGGATGTGCCATTGGCAAAGGAATACAAGTAATGTCTCTTGTCTGTACCCACTCAACAGACTAACATCTGGAATACAGAAAGGGATCCAAAGCCCCTCCTACCCTTGCTCTTGCCCTGAAACCAGCCTCTTCTGGGATATAGGGCAACAACGAGGCAGAATTACATGGGCCTGATGCCCTCCATTTGCCTCTCTCTCACACATGGTAGTGATTCATCTCTTCTCAGAGACTGAAAGTTGAAGGAGCACAGACTCAGAAAATATATCAGGTGTGATGTGAGACAATAGCAGAAAACTCAGTTTTAAACATAGAAAGAAAGTTCCAGAACTTCCACCAGAAGTAGAACAAACATATATGTATACATTTATGTGTATTTTCTAAATATTGTAATGATTCAGTGCACAGCATCCAGTAATGACTCAAGCTATTTTTGACGTAACAAAAACCCACCTTGAATTGCATTAAAGGCTATTGTACCAAAAGTGATATTCAGACTGAAAGCTGTTGCTCAACCCAGAAAGGACCTTCTGTAATTTAAATCAGTCTCAACATGCTTGAAAAAGCATATAAATAGACTCAGCTTAGATTATTTCTTAAAGGCACACAAAACTTCAGCTGATTTAGTTTAAGAAATGCAAAATTTTTTTCTAAGGCTAATTTTCATGGAGGCAGTCTTCTGTAGCTCTCTTCCCTCTTCCAATAAGCTTTTACAAATCTCAGATTGGCTATTTGCATCTGTATTTTCTGAAGTCATTATTAATGTCTTCCTTATGAAGACTTACAGAAGTTTTAAAACAGTGTATTGCTGGAACATAAATTGATAGAAGTCTTTAAACTTGAGGTGAAATCTTAATAAATGGTAAAGTTCTTTTATTTGCTACAATAAAAAACATTTTCTGCTGCTTTCTTGAGGTTGTATGCATAATATCGATGCTTTTGTCTTAAACATTTTTTCTGTATCATTTTGGAAGAGAACTGTTTCAGCTCTTGTTTACCAGAATTTTCTTCTAATCTCCTTAAATTGTCTTCCCTCTCATTGATTCTAGTGTGCTGATTAGATTTATATAATGACTGTAACTAGTGCACAGACTAAGATCAGACTTAATGTTTGCAGAAAACACAAACCAATCCAGAAGAATGTCACATGCTGATGTTCTTATCTCCTCTTGCTGGCCATCAGAAAGAACACAAGCAATCCTTCTCTTCACATTGAGCAAAGCAATTCATCAGTAAACTGCAAGCAGATTCTTTATTAAACTTCATCCACAAAAGGGAACAAGCCCCCCCAGTTTTCATTCTGTCTGGCCTCCTCAAAGATCAATGTGGTGGTTGCAGGTGGTGTTTTGCCATTTCCATCAGCTCAGATAGTAGTAGAGCTAATTCACACTAGTAGAGAAATAGAGACAAAAATAAAATAAAGACAGATGAATTCTAGATTGTTTCCTGAGCCTTTGTTTGCTGTCATAACCCTACACCAAATACACAGAATGCTTTGTCCATGTATGACAGCAATTCCCATCAACACCTGCCAGAGGTCATTTTATGCTGTTGACCCAATGTAGCTAGGCATGAAATTCTTAATTGCAGAAGTATTCTGCCTTCCCAGGGACTATAGGAGTAAGCACTATAAACCCATTAGCTTTTGCTGAACTGCTCTTTTCTATTGTCAAACAGCCTTGGGCAGCCAAGATCCGTTCTACTCCCCCCAGGAACCACTATTATGCCAACATAAATTCATTTGACTTCAGTGAAGTTCCTGCCCTTACACAGCAGAGAGAGATCTGACTGGACCAATTGTCTTTAGCAATGTTTTTCTCTGTTGCTGGATAGATAGCATGTCCCAAACTTTAATTTAATAAAATAAGTGTATCTAGCATAAACCAGATGGACTAAGGTTTGTTGACAAAATGGATAGGTTATTTCCAAGGACACTGATTCACGGTCTTCAGAGAAAAAGAACATTTAACAGATCCATTGTTGTTGAATAAGCAGTAGAGAAACTGGGAAGATCGATTTACCTAATGTTGTTTTTATATTTTAGAGGTATTTTGCTGGGAATGGGGATACATTAGGCAAAAAGTGAACCTTTTATTATTTTCTTTTAGAATCACAGAATCATGTAGGTTGGATGGGATGCCATCCTCTCCAAGCCCCTGCTCCTATCAAGACCAAGGGTGAGGGTGTTCAGTCTGTCCTTGGATGCTTCCAAGGATGAACATTCCACTACTTCTGGACACTTGTTCCTGCTCTTGACCACTGTTGTGGTGAAACTTTTTGTCTTGAATGAAGTTGGCCTTTCCCTTTCTTCAGATTGAGCTAGTTTCCTTTTTTACTGTGAAGGTCTGAGAGCAGTATGAATTCATCTTCTGTATGATTTCCCCTTAAACAGCTTGAGAGAGCAGCAAAATCTCTACTTAGAATTCCCTTTTAAAGCAGACTCAAATCTCTCAGTGTTTATGTGTGTGTGACAGGACCCTGATGGTCTGGGTGGCCATAACCTCCCAGGCACATGGCATGATGCTTGGTGTGTCCTGTGCAGGGCCAGGAGTTGGATTCAATTAATGGGGCTCTTCCAACTCAGCAAGTTCTGTGATTCTGTGACTTTCTCCAATATGTCAACATCTTTTACTATGGAGCACCAAACTGCTCACTCATTTCACAGAATTTTCTCTCTTTTAATTTATTGCCCCCCACCCCAGCCCACATTTCCAAAAATTATGATTTCAGAAAAAGTGCTGCATTTCTAAAGCTCTTCCAGCCACTAGCTACAGACAGTCACTCCTCTGCTGCAACTGAGATGATGCTTCTGGAGCTTTAGGAGCTTTGAATCTAAGTGTATTGGGTTTGTGTGGCAAGGTTCTTGTAGTGAGGGGGCTGCAGGCATGGCTTCTGTGAGAACTTCCCAGAAGCTTCCCCATGTCCAACAAAGCCAATCCCTGGAAGCTCCACAATGGACTCGCTGCTGACCAAAGCCAAGCCCATCAATATTGGTTGTAATGCCTGTTGTTAACGTATTTCAGAAAGAAAGAAGTTATTGCACAGATGTAATTGTGGTCAGAGAAGAGCAGAGTGTGATAGGAGGAACATGTGAGAGGAACAGCCCTGTTGACACCAAGGGTCTGTGGAGAAGGAGGCCAAGGAGGTGCTCCAGGTGCTGGAGCTGAGATTCCCCTGCATCCAGTGGTAAAGACCATGGTGAGGCAACTGCACCACTGCAGCCCACGGAGACCCATGCTGGAGCAGATATCCAGGTACCCCACGCTGGAGCAGGCTCTTTGCAGGGACCTGCAGACTTATGGAGGCAGGAGCCTGCAGGACCCATGGACAGAGAAGCCATGTCAGGACTCTCTTCTCCCTCCTTGTTGGGATGCAGGGAGGTTGTCCCCAGTTCGTGAGCTCAAAGGAGAATTTTTTTGTCATGCTACTCAGTGGTGCATCCTGTCCAGTGTGCTTGGCCAGGCTCTCAGGGGCTGGGACTTGGCTTATTTCATGGGATTCCCTCTTTAAAGGATCCTCTAAGGACTCTCTTCAGCATCACACAGATCTCTGAGGTTGTGCAAGCCCACACAGCTACTTGGATTTTGGCATTACAAGCCAGGGCAGACTAGGAGAGCCTGGGATGTCGTGGGGCACCCCAGCTTTAGCCCACATCACATCACTTTGGCTTTGTCTTATAAACCCGGCTGTGAGCAAAAGCCTTTCTGTCAATTAGGATTAGGGAGGCAAAATGAGGTCTTCCCACAGCAGTGAGCTTCCCAAAGCAGCTGCTGCATGGATGTTACTCTATTCCTTGCCTATTAATATTCATCTTGCTTTTCAGATCTAATATTGATTAAATCTTCATAGGTAAACAAATGAGATGGCTTCCTTGCAGTAAAAGCTTGAGAAAGGCAGGGCATTGGCATTGGTATGCTATTTTCCTCTGTTTGAATATGATCTCCAAGCACTGGCAACATTATTTGAATCTAATAACCAAGCAATTTTAGAGTGGTGATATTCTAACAGTTCCATCTATCTAGAAGACAGGCATTTTGAAGGACTCCATTTGGTGTGGTTGGCAAAGCTGCATCTGTACAGAATTAGAAGGCGGCAGATATGACATATTACATTATCTCTTTTTCTCTGCTAAGGCTATTTCAGTCCATGCATGATTGAAAGTTGTATATGTGAGTCAAGACCAAGGCACTAGTTGATAGTAGAATTTGTTGCTACCATATACACTGCCCCTAGTCATGCGGTTCTTGATACTGTGTCACTATGGTATTTTGGTCATGCTGCTATGTGTGGGGAGGGGTGGACGAGCTTTGGGAATTTTACAGGCTGACGGGGCTGGGCTGATCTGGATGGAGGGATTTGGTGTTTAAGAGAGGCAGGGGAAGGGACTACACCCCGGGGCATAACAAGGGTGGGGACGGTGGGACATATCGTGGGTGGGGGGAAGAAGCGGGGGGGGAGGGGTACGAAAGGGGGGATTGGGAAAAGGCGGCGGCGGGTGGGGTGGTGGGTCTTGGTTGTATGGGTTTTCGAAAAAGGGGGGGAAAACGAAGGGATGGGGGGGGGGGGGGGTGGGGAAAAATAATACTTAAGGGGGGTGGAAGGGGAAAAACTACGGGCGTGGCGGGCCATACCCCTCCTTTTTTTGCAAACATACTGTCTACCAACTCCTTTTTTTCACCCCTTCCACCACCCCCCATTGCCTCATTTTTCTTCCCCTTTTTTTTTTTTCCTTTTTTTTTTTTTTCACCTTTCTCCGTTTTCCACCAATTCTTTTTTCCCTTTTCTTTTTTTTTTTTTTCTTTTTTTATTTTTCTTTTTTTTTTTCTTTTGTTTATATTTTTTTTTTTTTACCCTTTTTTTTTCCACCCCCACAACCCACCCCTTTTTTTTACACCCACCATCTATTCCCCCAACTCTAATTTTTTTTCTCCTCACTCACCATTTT
>CM077464.1:26888493-26989155 GCA_039654755.1 Calcarius lapponicus
GAACTAAAAATAGGAAAAGATAGGCAAAACCAAAGAGTTTTGAATTATGTTAAAAACAAAAAAACAACAAAAAAAAAGGAGTTATTTACTTATTTATGTGCTTAAGGAAGGAATCACTGGAAAACAAAAATCTTCTTTGGCTAATGTCTCAGCTGGAAATCTTGTAAGTGGCATTATCCCTCGGCAACCTTGCTGTTGTTTTAGAACTTTTTGATTAACAAAAAAATGCATCTTTCATAAAGCAAGACGCCATCTCTATGCTGTCCAAATATATTTTGCCCAGGGACTGGTGTAACACTCCCCTGCAGTTAGTAACAAAAATTGGTACAGATTATAAGGTCAACAATGCATTTCCTTTTACTGTAAAAGATAATGGCTTCTCCAGGCTGCGGAAGCCTCTCACGGGGACATCTCTGTGGTGGGACGCATAGTCTTTGCCCACTGTTTGGAGCAAATTTAAGTTGTACCATAAGATAAAATACTGGTTTGGCCAGGACTTTTATATCAGGTGGCTCACAAAGGGGCAAACAGTAATGCTCAAATGAGAGCAGTGTTTTGGAAAATGTTTTCTTCACAAGTCAGTAAAAATTTCAATTTCAGACCGACTTAAGTTTTAAATGTGTTTCTGAATTCATATCAAATTGTACAATAAAGTATGAGCAGAAGTGCTATAAAAATCAGAACATTTATTTCATCATTGTCAAATAAGGCCATTTGATTTTCTTTTTCTTCCTATGATATCTAAACTAATTTTGAAAATTCCACCTTAAAATTGAAAAAAAAATAAAATCTGAGGTTTGAACAAACTGTTTCTTCTATCTAGACATGCATTATAGTGATAGGGAGGAGGCTGCCTCTTACAAGATATAAAAATAAATTATTCATGCAGCCCAAATATGATGCATCTATTATTTAATATCACCCTGTTGTTTCAGTTTCACATTACTCACATGGCAAAAGTGCAGGGAAAACCCAAATTCTTTGAAGGACGATATAGGTTCATCACATTTGTTCTCATAATAAATGTAATTGTCTAATAAATTGGTGTGCTATAGATCTGTAAAGGAGGGTATGAGTAATTAGAAGTGCTGTATGATAAATCAGGAGAGTTCTTCCCTGCAGTCCCTGAAGAAGCAGCACTTTAGACCTTGGTGGAGCTGTGAGCTGTTCTCACTGATTTTCCTGCTGTCAGCCCAAGACAGTTCTGTTGACAGGTGGCATTGATTTTTCTAAAATGCCAGCAGGCTGACTCCTGGACTGCTTTGGCTTTGTTCTCCCACAAAATGCAACCCACAGAACAGGTCAGGAGAAGGCATTCCAAAACTGAGGAATGTGAGTGTGCTGAGGGAGTTTTGCTCTAGGGAAAATTCCTCAGAACTTGCAGAAGAGAGGCAGAGCTTGTGGGGAGAAACTCGAAAAGTTAATAAACTGTTTCTATTCTGATTTCTATAGAGAGTCAAAAGAAAGAAAATTTTTAAGTAATGGTCTGCTGAGATTTGCTCTCCTCTGACTTACAAATTGGAGAGAACAACCTGTATCCTTCTCAGAACCTGGCTCCCAGTGGAAATACATACTAATAGAAGAGTAATGGGTTGTCGTGTTCCCTGCCAATCTCTGTCTTTAATCCATAGATTCTTTTATTATCTCACTCTCTTCTCTTTCCACTGTTGCATTCAATCCACTGCAAGTACTGGTCATGCCAGGAAGCCAGGCATACATGGAGCAGAAATGCCTTGACTACATTTTTTATGAGGGTCCTTAATCACACGTGTGGAAAATGTTTATTTTATAAGTGCAGAATTGTCCCCTGGGGATGTTTTTGCTGCACAAATGAGCCTAATGAGCATTAGAAGAGCAGTTTTGTTCTGGAAAGTGGTAGGGTTTATTGTTCCTTAATTTTTTAATTACAACCCCTGACCTGAATGACTAGTATGAAACTGTAAACAGATCAGGATTACAAGCAACATGCTCTTTTTAATCAGTGCCACCGAGGGGGATATGGCAATGTGTATCCCCCCTGCTGCTCAGGGGTGATGCAGAGTGAGCTCTCGCTCTGCTGTGTCATCACTGACATTGCTGCTGCTCCCCTGGGAGTCCCTGTCTGCTCTGCTCTTGGCCAAGGCTCACAGGCATCTCCCTGGCACAAATCCCGTGTGATACAGACACTGCAATGGGGCATAAATGAATGGACTCTGCCTCCCCGAGGAAGGGAGCATCACACAGACACAACACAGCTCAAGGGTTTCTCATCAGGTGAGATCTGTGGTCGGTGTTCAGCACAGATTTGCAGAGATGGAAAAGATAAAACAGCAAAATGTGTTCTCATGGTTGTACTTAACAAGGGAAACTCATCTCATCTAACTGGTGGGCTGTGCCCATTGCCAAAGGTAGTGGCTGGTCCTCCTTATCTGTTTTTTCTCCCTGTTATTCCCTCTGACTGATACAGGAATAGTATCTTATGCTACCATAAAAGACTATATCATTATTTCATCCTGCTCTTTAAGGGTCACTTGATTAATAATCCTATAGCATACTTTAGTTTTTTTTCTGGGTGATACAAAAAACTGATCAGCACCCAAAAAATTTGGTTTTTCTCCTGAGACCTGTCAGTAATTTCTGAGCAGAGAGATGGGTTGCACCCACAGGTACCATTAGGGTGACTCCCCTGAAACATCCCCAAATCTCCTGGCAAGCATTGGTGTTGACAGATTGATTCCTTTGTCCAGGCACCACTGTCCTTTTACAATCGAGATCTCAGAGCAAATGTCAGGCTGCTTTTCACCACGAATCTTTTGAAAAAACCCCGACAGCTTTATATTGCTGCTCCTGCTCATGCTGAGAGCATGTCAGCAATGGCCATGCCCTCGTATATGGATCTTATGGATCTATTATCTGGGTATATGTACTTATATCTGTTTTCTGTATATCCATTTTCATCAGTCAAAAAAAAAAAAAAAAAGAAGGAAGAGATTTTTAAAAAGTTTGTTCTTGGCTTTCATGTCAAATTTATTTTATTAAAAATACAGCAAGTGTACCTGAAGCATTAAAAAATGGGGAGCCCAAATAAATATCTAGTAAATATCTATTGGTATCTCTATTCTGTATGTAGATACATACACAGGGCTAGAATAATCTATTTGGAGCTGTTGTCCTTTTGTATTTTTTTATGTTAGGGATGTGGAAATGCTGGGACAAAAGTGAAAAAGTGAGTGTGTTCAGATGGGGGCCAGAGGCTTGGCTTTCAAAGCAATTTGAAGCTCTTCTGTCAGTGAAAGCACAGCAGCAGCCAGAGCCCATGATAGAGCACAAGTATACATGTCTTGCAAAAACAGTCAGAGAACATCAGGTTTCTGCAGTGTAAATCCATAAAAAAGAGTTCTGAAAATGGAAAGGGGGGCTCCAAATATACTTCTGATTTTGCTGGGTGTCTTGAGAGTCCTTTTTACTGTGTATTTCTGAAAACAGCCCATTTTATCCTAGTAGGAGAGTGTGTTCCCTGGTGCTGACTTTGCTCAGTGCAGTTTGCAGAATAGATGTCTTTTTGTTTGGTGCTCACTGAGTATACAGAGCACAGAGAATGGTTTATAAATTTGTGCCAGCTGTTAACAACACCACAGTAATGTGTCTGTTGCTTGTCCTAGCAGAACAAACCCCTTACCCCCCGTGGTTCAAGGTGTTCCTATTTTCTCTTCTATTTCTGTCCCATTTCCTTTTCATAATCAAAATGTCACTACATTAGATGGTCATAGGTGAAAAAGTCAGAATTTTTCAGGAAAAAAGCTCAGTTTTCAAAACTAAATTTACTTTACAGAAGACTGTGGAAGGGTGGTTGCTGGCTCACTGAATCTATGTACACATCCCCTTCACAAAAGGGAAGTGCATGGTATGCCCATAAAAATTTTTTGTGTAAGCGATTATCTTCTTAACTAATATAGAGTAAGGAAAGTACATGTTTTCCCCTGAGGAAAAAAAAAAAAAAAAAAAAAGGAAAACTAGTTTTCACAACATGAAAGAGCTCCTTTCTTTGGTCAGAGGCCATAGATTGTGACAGCTCAATCACCTTTTACTGGGCAGTCCTCTGGCATGTTGGTCCTGCTGGGCCCTAATATGCAGGAAGGTGGTAGCTCTTAATATCAGAGACATTACAGTTGAAATACTATAGGCTAAACACATTAAGAAGAAAGAGAAGATAATTTTTGAAGAACATTTGCTCCCCCAGCTGTAATTTTTGTGTCTTTTCCTTTCTTATGGATGAAAATCTCATAAAAAGGCATTAAGAGTTCCATGTCATAAATGCCTGTTATCTTGCTTATACTTAAGCGATAGTAGGAACTTTCAGTATTTCTGAGGCCTTCCATGCTGTGAAGCAGTTAATTTTGACATTTTGTCGAAGATATGTCAACCCCTTTGACGACTTTTTATTTAGCGGAGCGGTGGCATTACTTCCCAACGTAGTACCAAAGTGTGAATCTCAGGGTGAGACACATTTAACACAGCAGGAAGTCTTGATGGGATACTGGCTGGGAAAAACTGTTTACGTTGTCTAGAGAAAAAACCAGTCTGGGAAAAAAAGTGAGGAACATTAAGCAGGATTGCTTGATACCTTCAGACAGTTCTGTTGCTCCTTAGAATTCAAGGAACAGAGTTTGTGAAGTACCTTAAACACACTTTCATGTGCATTGGTGTATGCACCACCTGTTTTATGGCCACAGAGGTGGCTTCTGTGAGAAGCTGCCAGAAGCTTCCACAACACCCGGCAGAGCCAATCCCTGGTGGCTCGAAGAAGGACATGCTGCTGGCCAAGGCTGGGCTGATTGCAAATGTTGGTAATGCCTCTGTGGTAACACATTTCAGAAGAAATCAAAAACAAAGGTCATGGCACCGTTTTTAATTCCAGCCAGCAAAGAGGAGAAGGAGAGAACATGTGAGAACAACATGCAGACACCAAGGTCAGTGCAGAAGGAGGGGGAGGAGGTGCTCCAGGTGCCAGGGCTGGGATTCCTCTGCAGCCCATGGTGAGGCAGCTGGGTCCCTGCAGCCCATGGAGAGCCATGGGGGATGCAGAGATCCACCCACAGCCGTGGAGGAGGAGCCCACACTGGGTGGGTGAGTGCTTGAGAGGAGGCTGTGACCCTGTGGGAGACCTGTGGAGAAAGGGGCCCTGCTCCCAGGCTGGAGCAGCCTGTCCCTTGGGGGACTGCAGCCCGTGAGGAGTGACCCCACTGCAGCAGCCTGGGAGGCTGTTCCCCATGGGATGGACTCACACTGTGCACTCTGGGAGGGCTGTTCCCCATGGGATGGACTCACACTGTGCAGTCTGGGAGGGCTGTTCCCCATGGGATGGACTCACACTGTGCAGCCTGGGAGGGCTGTTCCCCATGGGATGGACTCACACTGTGCAGCCTGGGAACACTGTTCCCCATGGGATGGACTCACACTGTGCAGTCTGGGAACACTGTTCCCCATGGGATGGACTCACACTGTGCAGTCTGGGAACACTGTTCCCCATGGGATGGACTCACACTGCAGCAGTCACAGGGAGCTGCTGCTCCTGAGATGGAGCTGTATTGGAGAGGGTCACAGAGAACTGTCCTCTGTGAGAGGGACCCCACAGAACAGCAGGGGAACGACTCCTCTGCCTTAACAGCAGGAGAAGCCACAGGTGATGAACTGACCATAACCCCATTTCCCTGTCCCCTTGTGCTGCTGGGGCAGGGAATAGAGCTGGAAGGAGGGAGGGGTAGGGGGAAGTTGTTTTTAAGGGCTTATTTTACTTCTCATTTTCCTGCTTTGTTAGTCAATTCACTTTGTAATAAATTCATTTCATATCTCTAAGTTGAGTCTGTTTTGCCCATTGGTGGTATTTAATGAGGGACCTCTCTCCAGTCCCTATCTCAACACATGAACCATTCATTACGTTTTCTCTCCTCTGTCCAGCTGCAGCAGAGGATGTGTGAGCGAGTGGCTTGTTATGGGTGCCTGGCATTCAACCAGGGTAAAACCACGACATTATGTCATCTGTAAATTTCTTCCTTACAGTGCTGAAATCACAGTCATATTACAATTCTCTCCTCTTCACCATTTCATTTTAAAATTTTCTTCATCATCTTGTGACTTAATTGTGTGGTAAATGCACACTCAGTCTGTAAATCTGTTAATTGTAGTGTATTTTTAGAAGACCCATTATGGAAATGCCTTTCATATTATGAAAGATTGAAACAGACTTGGCTTCTCCCAGCTGGTGAGATCAGTAGATGTCTTTCTACCTGGCTATTTAAATTGGTTTTGTTTTTTCAGAGATTAGCATGGCCAGCTTCTTTGGTGGCTTTGTGGGCCTCTTCTGGAAAAAAGTAGCTGTGGTTTAGAGAAGGGGTTTGCAAAGAGCTCATGTTTGCCACATGCTGACAACGTTCTGTCCATGTTTAGTGACAGAAAAGGAGCACTATAAATAACATTTATTCACAATTACTAGGGGGGTATAGCTAACATATGTGCCAGTTTTTGCACTTCCAAAGTTGCCTGAGGTTCATTCAAATTCAGTGTTCACTCAGTATTCAGTAATTCAGTTGTGTTTTACTGAAAAATATTTGTATCAGCAGTGGAGCAAAATAATAACAAACCCTGACACTTCAGCTATAAGTGTGTGCTATTTCAGTGTTCTCACTGAAACATTTAAAGAGCATTTATGTGGAAACCAGGGCACTGGGAATATTTCTCTGTCTGCTCTGGGGTGCCCTGACCTCCCGGGGAGCACTGACTTTGACCCTCATTCATGGAGAAAGTTTTCTAGACTTCAAGATAGACTAGAATCCACTAAAGTGTGAAATACAGAGAGTAGTGTAGGTGTATCATTTGGTGAGAAATTTAGGTTTTGGGATTTTTAGTATGTTGTGGATGGAAGCAAGATGGAGGGCACAGGGTGTCATCCTGGGTTTCTTCTTCATGCTTCTTCTTCCTCCTTCTTCATGGGTTTGGGTGGCACTTTGTAATTGGGCAGAAAAGTCCACATGTCCACATTGCAGGCTCTGTGGGATCAGTTATTGGGTTAAAAGGAAAAATAATCTAGGTGTCAGCTCTTAATTGGAGAGTTTAGTCTTAAAAGCCCTTGTAACAAGAGATTGTTGGCCATTTTGTGCCTTCCAATGAAAAGCTGCCAAACTCACAGTAGTGAAACTGTTTTACTGGTAAGAAATAATAAACACCTGAGTCTGAACATGAACTACTGTCTCAAGTGCCTTCAATCCAGACCCAGAGAAATTGACAACTGGTACCACCACACATTCAGAACAATTTTTGCAGTTGCATGTATCAAAGGATGGACAGGCACTTCAGGACTGATGCAGCCATGAAACTGTCTGCTATCCTGCAGGCATCCCTTCAGAAAGGAGCTCCAGAGCAAGATTTGAAAGCCAAGAGTTCTGTACAGTGAGTCTTCTTTTGACTTTGGTCTGAACTACAGCCTGATCACCAGACAGTGTACCAGAAAGGGGACAAGTGGCAAAGGAGACAGTTGGAGGACAAACAATGAAGAACATAATGAAAACTGTGCTAATGCCTTCTCTCTCTTTCTTAATATGGGCTGGGAGCTACATTAGGAAAAAAAGGAAAAATCACAGAATTGCAGAATCACAGAAATACTGAGTTGGAAGGGACCCCCAAGTATAATTGAGTCTAACTCCTGGTCTAATAAACCTTACTGGGACTCCAACAGATCCCTTAGGTGAATGAATAGGGAGCAGCCCACAAAACAGTGTGACTAGGATGCATCTTCCCAATTACACTGAAATTCAGGAAATTTTAACATATGCCAACAGACTGAAACCCTCTAGTGATGATATACCATAAAGACTGGCATAGAATCAGATAAATTTCTGGGTTTGTGGACATCTGTTGAAACAGATATACAGATTCTGTTGTTACAACAATTTTGGTTGCTGTTACTATTTCCATGTAAAAATGGAAACATTTATCCTATTTCATCTTTTGAGTGAATCTGAGCATTTCATAAGCTTCAGTCCTGGTACACTGAAGACTTTATCAGAAGGAGCAGATCTCTAAACAGCATTCAAGGACACTGATTTAGATTAATAGGATGCTTTTCTGCTTAATAACTTGCTTAACCTGCTTTTCATGTTGTGCTTCTCCGATAAGCTACTGCATTCCTTTGATGGCACCCTTCTGTCTGTATCTCTTTTTCAGAGCTCTCCTATATTTTATTCCTAGCCATTGTATTTAAGCCGTTTGGAGCAGTTGGATGCTGGCACTGCAATGTGCTCTGCTTGTGGATGGCAAGGCAGGGCACTGAACACTCGAGCAGAGCTCTGAGCAAACACAATGTGTTTCCAGCTTGTTTGGGCATTTTGGCTCTAAGATGTGTATTTAATAAAAAGCTGCACAGGACAGAGTTTATATCTTTTCCATTATTAATGTCCACTAGAGGAATGCTGCCTGAAGAAGGCTTATTGGACAAACCATTTTCCCCTTGTATGCACAGCATTTGGAGGTCTCACAAGTGACAGAGGAAAATGTAAGTAAAGGTTTGGCTTTCAGCTCTTATTTTTGTTTGTTCATACTGAAGTAACATGTGGTGGGATAAGTTGCTTTGTTCCTAAACAACAGTTTTAAGGCATTAAAATTATTTATTTTATTTTAATTTTATTTTGGGGTTACTGGTTTGGTGTTGTTGTCTATTTGGGGTTGTTGTTTCCTCTTATATGTTTTTGTTGTTTTGAGAGGCACAGATCTCCTTAACTTGAGAACCTAGGAAGCCAAAGAGATTAATGGCTGGAAAAGATAGCCCCAAGTAGTGAAAAATATGTGTTAATACACAGTTTCACAAATGTCAACGGCAGTGGCCTGCCCAGGGCCGGGCAGAGTAGGCTGAGGCAGGAGCAGCTCTTGGACAGCTCCTGGCGTTAGGTTCCAGGCAAGTCCTCCCAAGGCACGTGCTGGTTATTGTCACTTTGATGGGCCACATTGCCATCTGGGGCTGTCTCCTGAACATCAGGGAGAACTTCAGGATAAAATCTTGAAAATCCTGCTGTCAAAGAGGATTATCAAGGTGCGTCTCTCACTACCTCTTCTTCTGTGCTTATTCATGCACAAAACACAGGTTTTCTTCAAAACTTGCTGTTTGTGCTCCAAGGAGGTAAGAAGAGCTGTGAAACAAAGTTGTGTCTGTGCTTCCCAGAAAAACCTCTGAAACTAGAAAGGAAGCTCTCCCTACAGTGCACCAAAGCTATTTCAATGCATGGTGATACATCCATTTTCTCTTGCACAGGACATGGAGTCTGTCTCTACAGACAGTGCAATGTCTCTGGGACATGGGTTAGCAAGAGCATTTGCAATTCAAGCTAAAATCTCTAAACTGTGTTACTTAAAGACAGAGTGCACTGTTGCTTCATTAAGTTATTAAGAGCTATTATTTCATTTCTAAATAATTTTGAAACTGCTGCGTACCAGAAAGGTGACATTTCCTGCAGCTCCCATTAATTTCTTTTCCAAGTGTTCACATTCTGCAGGTCTGAAATCCAGGTCATTTTCAATTACATAGTTCAGGAGTCTTTAGGTGTTCATTTCAATCTCACACTGTACAAAAGACAAATCTATCCCTCAAAATCCCTGGTTGGCAGTCAGATGATGCCTCTTCCTCTAAAGTAATTTTCTTTTACACAGTGTTAGAAAAGGTCCTTCTCTTCTGACCAGAGTTCTATAGAAAGGGCAAGCTCAAATGTAAAGCACTTCTGTCTCTCTGTCAAAGTCAATGAGACAAGAGAAGTTATCATTCATCACTGTTCTGGGAGAAAGAAGATTGTCTTTGCTAGTTTGAGCTTGGGCATCTTGAAACCTCTGGAAGAAATTCCAATTTATATATTGTACTTTCTGCACATATGAAGAAGCATGCAAGCTACTGAAAGTAATTCAGAAAATATTGTTAGCGAGTCCACAGGAGCTGTTATTCAGCAGGATCTTGTACAGGCAGGGTGCATATAGGGTTTCATCTCAGTTTCTGGGCCTCAAAACTCTTTACAAGCACTAATCTCTGCATCAGTATTTCCAACAACATTATCTGCTCCATACATTAACATGGCTTTCTCTTTCTCTGAAACACTTTTGTAAAGAAATATCAGGTCTCAGTCTTGTCTATTCAAGTTTTGGCAGCATCAAACTGCTAATAAACAAAATATATTATAAGTACATTCTTATAAATTCCTAATGAAGTGACCAACTTGTGCTCTCTGCAGTGCACATGAAATTACAGATACAACTGGATTAATTCTGGTCTGGTGTTACCATCTGCTGCATTGAAAACTTAAATTTCCATAGGCAGTCCAGCTCTTCTTATTCAGCAAACACTGAGGATTTTTAAGACCTGACATTTGAGTAACACCGTCCTCTAATCAGGCACTCATGGGAAGACATAGAAGGTTCAAAGTTTCCAGGAGGCTTTATATCTGACCCAGAGATGATCTCAGATTGTTATTTTAAGACAAGATGCTGAAACTTTCCACACATCTGGTGCAATTTGGTAATTTTTGTTTATGACCCAAATCAGACATATTTATCCATTAATTAATGCAAATTCTTCAGATATCAAGTCACTGGATGGCAGCAAAGTATTTTAATAATTATAGCTATGTGATACTTTTTGTTGATGCAATGGCTGATCAAAGATTCAAAAAGTGCAAAATCATCAAGGACTGAATGTAAACCCCATGAATTTCAAAAATAACTGAAGTTTCAACTAAAGTAACATTGATTACCGGTAGCAAAAGGAAATACATTTCTTGTCAGTTAATCTACGTGAGTAGCAGAGGCTAGGGGAGAGAAGCAGTGCCCACAGTAGAAGGTAATTAAGTTAAGGACCACTAAAGCAAATTAGATATACAGGGGATCGTCCAAAAAATGCTGATCAATGTCACTCTGGAACATTTCTCTACTGTCTTTGAAAGGTCATGATCATCAGGGCAGGGTTCTGATGATAAGGAGAGGGCAAATGTTGGGCACATCCATTTTCAGGTAGGGCCTAAAGGGATTTATAGGCCAGTCAGCATGACCTCAGGCCCTTGAGAGGTGAATCCAGGCGTAGGACAGACAAGAAGATAATCTGGACATCAAATATTGATTTCCCAAGGACATATCACCCCTGACCAATCTAATTGCCTTATTGGCTCTGGATGAGGGTTGAGTAGTGGACGCTGTTTATCTCGACCTCTAGAACATTTTGGACACAGTTTTCCATAATATGACCAAGGCCAAGCTGGTGAAATAAGGCCTGGATAAGTGGATGAATAATTAGGCAGAAAATTGGTAGGTCTGCCAGTCACAAAGGGTGCTGTTCAGCCACAAGATGTCCAGCAGACAGATTAGTGACTAGTGGCATCCTTCAGGGAGAAACAGCTGGGCTGCCGTGGTTTAGGATATTTACTGGTGATGTGAATGAGAGAATGGAGAATTCTCTCAGCAACTCAGTGGGCAAGCTGCCCCCAGGGAAGCTTTGTGCCTGGCAGCAGGGAAGCCAGCTACACAGAGGGCAGTCTTGGCAAAAGCATGGTCAGCAGGTGCAGGAAAGAGGATCTTCCTCTCTCCTCCACTCAGTGAGATGACCTTGGAGCACTGGGTGCAGTTTAGGGCTACCCAGTAAGAGAGTCAGGTGGAGGACATCAGGACAGGGCAGGGCTGCAGTACATGAAGGGTAAGGAGAGGTGGGGAAGCTCCCAGTCTTTGTAGGAGCTGTCAGTGATGGGAGATCACTGCCCTCTTCAGCTGCCCTCTTGGAGCAGACATGGGAGAGGGACCAGTCTCTTCCCAGAGGTGCATGTGACAGAGCAAGGAGCAGCAGATTCAAGCTGCAGCAAGGTAGTTCTAGTTAGGAAAGTATTTTTCCAGAAGGAAAAATAAAAAATTGCTATGAGGGTGGTCACACACTGGAACAGGTGCCCAAAGACACATCTGAGCAGGCACATATTTGGAGGTACCTTGCCTGGACACTGCCCTGAACAATTTTCTCTAACATTAAATTTGGCAGAAGGGCAGAAGATTTTGAGCAGAAGGTTGGACTGGGTAATCTCCAGAGATTCCTCTCAAAGAACAGCATTCTGGATTTTACATGCAGCAGTTTCTCAGGTGTCCTTCAGGTGTCTAGACAGGCAACGTTGAGGGGCAGAGTCATCAAAAGAAGGCTCTTGGCCAAGCTTGAACAGTAGGACACAGTAGTGATCATGTGGATGATTATGTTTAGATTTATTGTACACACTGTATCTAAATATTGTCAGCGTGGTATCTAGATCAAAACTCTATCATATATGATTATAGATTATAGTATAATCAGGTGATGAACCCTCCTGTTGGGTCAACAAGACCTCCTTGCTTTCTAAACTTCTTAGAGAAGTCTAGGTGTGGCTAGGTCCACTTAGCCTCAGATTTAGTCTACAGTCTGTGCCAAAAGGGTTATAATGTAAGCAGGTTTGGTGAGAAGCATACAGGTTTACAGTCTTCAGCCTTGCAGAATTCACCATTGCAAAGCCCCTATGTAGCTACTTTAGGATTTTATCTCCATATTTGATTGGATCTTTGCACTTCTACTCGGCCATTCAAAAGTGAGTGTTCCCTGTCTTCAAGATGGATATACTCTGCAACTTCCTAAGAGCAGTCTGCCCAGTCTGCCCAGTCCCCAGCAGTAATTTATAGCCTTGTGCATGCTGGTGTGCACTGGGGTCAATCATGAGCGTTTCAGCTCCCCCATCTCTGGAATGTTCCAATTATGTGAGCATTCAGGCAGCTCATCCTGCGATACCCACTGGTGTTCTTACCTTAGGACAAAACATTGCCCAGAAGAGACTGTGAAAAGGGAGAGGGGGTGTGTGTTTATGCGTGGGGGTGTGTGTTTTTGTGTGTGTGTGTGTGTGTGTGTGTGTGTGTGTGTGTGTGATGCACATAGACACCTGACCATCCACTCAGTAGAACAGAACTCAGGGTCTATCCTGTAACCAGATGGTGCCACATCCTTCAGAGGCAGGAGGGAAGCAGTGACAAAGGCAGGGCTTGAGCAGAGATTTCTTCTCCCCTCCTTTTCTTCTAGGGGAAGTAACCCTGAAGATGGATGGAAAATCAAATTGGAGTTGCTTAGCCAAGTGTCAGAGCTCAGGAGAGGGACAGAGAGGCCTGGCATAGGCAGAGTGGGTGAGTGGGTAGGGGAACAGGAGGCAGGGAGGGCAGCCTGGCAACTGGCCTGGATCTCAGCAGCTGCTGTAGGAGAGCTGGGCACAGCTGGCTCCAGAAGAGCCCTGTGGATAGTCAGAGTGGCTCACACCTAGTGCATAATGCATGCACCCCACCCCAAATGAGTTGTCACACAGCAGCAGGGATTTTCATTCTTTTGGGCTATCTAATATTGCAGTTTGAAAGCCAAAAGAAGTTTGGGGTTCTTTTCAAAAGCATTTCAGAAGGCCAAAGGACTGAGAACATGTACTGCTGAAAATTTATTAGGGACATTTCCACGGCCTGTTGGGTGAATCTGTGCGAGTTACTTGTCCTTTACTTCCTCTCATACTCTGTGTGTTTTTATTCTGGGTTCCTTCCACCAGGTATTTGTCCAACTGCTGTGATGTTTCCAGGTTAGCCTTACTGAGAAAGACAAGTTCTTCTCTTCCTCACCATTACCATCACTGCAAGGATGTATGAGCCCTTTGGACCTGGGAATCTGCAGACCTGGTGTCTGGTCCTCAGCCTGTCACTGCTGACTGGGGTGATTATGTCTTATGTAAAACACTTGCAGGCTCTGTCAGAGATTTCTGCTGCAGTGCTGACCTGTACCAAATGCAGAAAATAAAGATGAAGGCAGGAGTATGTCAGGTGGAAGCATTTCTCTGTGCATGGGGAGACATTACAGGGGACATTACTGGGGTAAGTCTCCCTGTGTGAGAAGTGATGTGCAGATGTGCAGTGGTGCTTACCTGTGCCTGTGCAGAACAACAGCTCCTCTAAGAGCCTGGATGGAGTGACCTCCTGTAAGAGCAGTGGCATGAGGCAGGAACAGCCCCTGGCATGCTTCTGTGGAACTTGGAATAAAATCAAGTAACAGTTTGGGAGACATGGGAAGGGAGTGGGGGAAGCATGCTTCTTGTTTGGGATGCTAGATAGCATGGTAAAACAGCAGGGACAATAAAAATTGCTAGAAGACACAAAGGGATAACGTTTCTGGCAGATGTTTCTTCCTCTGCTTGCCCTGGAGTTGGTTTATTATTAATACTTTGGGCCTTTCTGTTTAATTAAACATTAACTAGAGCTCAAGGCACACAGCCTCTGAGTGTGCACGCAAAGCAGAGTCAGAGGGCAGAGCTGCTGCTGACGGTGGGGCCACAGAGGGCACAGATGCTCTAAGGAATAATGCAGTCTCATCCCTTTGAAAACAGCATCCAGACTGATGGGAATGGATGTCAGCATGGTAGGTGTTTTTAACCCCTAAGGTAACTAAAACTGAGAAATCTGTGGCAAATTTTCTAGGGAAATTGCCAGCATTCCAGAACATGGTGTTGTTAAAAGATGCTCTCAAAACCCTTATAAGTGTGCTGAAACAAAAACACTCTTCTGCAGAGGAATTTTATTTTTAGAAAACAATTCCTGCACTAAAAATAAATTGTTACTTTTACAAAGAATTGTTATTTTTGCAAGGAGATCCTTCATATTGTGGATGTCTGGAAGTCTAGATACTATTTCTGAAGTATGTCTGAAACGCTGTCTAATAGGATTTGAAGCAGTTGGATCCAGTGACTGACCTTTGGTGAAAGGCAAAGCAGGAATATCAGGTGCCTGAAACAGGCACAGAATTTTCCTGATGAAAATACATATTTGCATGTAAAAAGCAGTACAAATATTTATGAAGCATAAGCATCTTTGATTACTCAGAAAATAAGAAGTATCAATATCTAGACAGATCATACACACATTCTTTGAAGTATTAAAAGCACAGGGGAAATACAGAAAAGCCTCAAGGCTATGTGTCTGCATGGCTGTGTAGGGAAACAAAAGCCATGTAAAAATAATAGAAGGATCTGTGCAGAGGATCCCAATCCTAAAGAAAAGAGAAAAAGTATGCTCTTCTGCTTTATTTAACTTTCAGACAGAAACTCAGGGGCTCACAGAGATACATCCATAATTCACAACTCATGAGGATAGTTCAGGAAAATTTTTATCTGCTCCTTGAGCAGGAAATGAGATGATGCCAGTATGGGCTTACAGATAAGTTGATCAGTCTGTTTCACATGGGCATGGTTTTTACAAACTTTCTAAAGAATATTGGCTCTTTTGAGAGACACTTTTCTGCCATTTGTATTCTACTCAAAGCAATTCTTAAATGAATAGATACAAGCAGAAGTACAGGATGGCTGCTCAGAAAAAGCCCTTGAACATATCTTTCTATTTACTTTCGCTATTGTTAGATAATAATGTCTAATTTTTTCCAATATCTGTACAGTTATTTTTACTATGTTTGCATGAAACAACTTTAGTGTTAGCTGCAATTAGTATTTTACTATGGTCTGGGCTGCCTGAATGATCAGTGGAGAAGGAAAAGTAATTCATCCC
Organism: Calcarius lapponicus; assembly: GCA_039654755.1. Classification (NCBI taxonomy): domain Eukaryota; kingdom Metazoa; phylum Chordata; class Aves; order Passeriformes; family Fringillidae; genus Calcarius; species Calcarius lapponicus. The sequence continues at coordinate 26,904,079 of CM077464.1, forward strand.
ATCCAAAGTGGGATGAACTGGTTTGTGAAAACACCAGTCTCCCCAAGCCAGAAGAAAGGACAGCCTTTCCCTCAGTGACAAATGTGTGCTAAGGCTCCTGGCTGGCAGCAGCAGCAATGGCAGTGCCTGTGAAGGTTGGATCGCCCCACACAGCTGTGCTCAGCTCAGCCCCTGCCCTCGGGGAGCAGCCTCACCTCCCGGTGGGACAAGTGCCTCAGGGTCACTCCCAGATCCTCTGCCACTGTGCATCTGGGGGATTTAGGTGCTACTGAAGGTAGATACTTTGATAGCAGTTCAAGAAAACAGTGATTTGGATAGCTTGCTGGGCAGACCTCCCATGCTGAGCTTTACAATGTGATAGCCTTGGCTGCTAAATGAAAGGAAGAGTTTATCTTCTTTTAAGTCCTAATTTGTAAGTAATCCACTCCCTGACAGCATTAGGTACCAGGATAGACTTGCATCTTTCAAGGAATAATCTCGCTGCTCACATGCCAAGACCATCAAACAGAATGCTTCTGAATTTCTAGTTGATATAAAGGACAGCCCATGGCATTTGGGGCTATACACTATTATTTTGATATAATTCTCAGTGTTACTGGCTGTTGGATTCAATTAAACTTTTTTTAGGCTGATTTCTCACTCACCAGCCACTTTTGAAAGACCATGGGTTCTCTGGCATGCAGACAAACCCAGCTTGCTCTATTAGTTGTGTCAAACACAATCTCTCCTAGGAAGGCACAAGAAACAATATACTTTCTAGCTGTTCATCTCCATGCTCACATATTCCTTCAGCTTGGTGAACTGGGTCCAAGCTTTGAGCTTGTCATGAGCACAGGCACATCTACAAAGAACCACCCTCAAGATATGTCTGAAGTATCCACTTTTGCAAATGCATAGTGCAGGCAATTCCTAATTCTTATTTAACTGCATTAAAGTTTCTTCTTATAACCAAGATTACACACATGCAAAACTCACAAAATACTCTAAGGAAGCAAATTGGCTTCTTTCATACTCTATGCCCCAACTAACTAGAGCTGGTAAAAGCGTTCTGCCCTTAATTCATTTACCTAAGTCAAATTGGAAACCTCTTATATAAATAGACCTTGCAGGGCTTTAATTTCCCATGTTTGTATTTCTTTGAAGTTGAATAATCCTTGATAATACCAGAGATATGTATCCATGGGCTAAAATCAGCCCAGCATTGCACAGGGATTAAACCAAAGAAATAATAACTCACCAGTTTATGAAAAGACTGTACTCTGAGGTCTGTGCTGAGGTAGACCATGCCAGTACCTGTAGGGACATGGGGTAGCACATGTCTGGCACTGGTAGGAAAGCATACTCAAAAGAAGATTATTCAGACTTCAACCAATGTCCACACAAAGGTGTGAAGCTGCTGCCTTCTGCAGGATCTTCCAGGCCTCCTCTGTTTCCAGACAGTGAGAGCAGGACCAACCCTGCTGCAAGGTTGAGAACAGCTTCCTGAGATCCATCTGGTCTCATTTGCAGCGGGTGATCCTGTGAAAGTAGGCAAGGCCTGCTATCCTTTCACACCTGGCAGAGCTACCCTGCTCCAGGAAGGCATTTTCTCCATGTCCCTGCTGGGAAAAGTCAGGTGTTATCCTTGAGAGATGCTTCAGGAGGGATGTACTGCTCAGCTGGGGACAGTGGACAGCACCCTGATGGCAAAAGCAAAGAAGGCAGACAGAGTTCTTAATGGCACCGGCCCAAATAATTTCTATATTTTTTGTTATAATTCCTCTAAGTTCTGGTCTGAAATTACAATAATAGTTACATGATTTATCTCTTTTTTATTTGTCAGGTAGGTTTCTAAAGAGCATTCTGAAGCAGGTCTTTCACTTTCCTGCATTGACTCTCATGCGTACGGCTATTCATTAGCTAGTTTTAGAAACATAATGAGCATCATAGCTGTAACATTGAAACGATAAAGACTATAGTTTACTTCCCCATATATTTTGTACCTACTACAAAATAAATATTTGTGTCCCTTGAAGCCCATTCTATCATTGAAAATCAACTTGTTTTGTTAACTCTTCTGTCAAAGGAATGTTTGCTCACAAAATGTCCAATCACATCATTGTGAATGGGTTTGACAAAACACATGAATGTTAAAAGAAAAAAACAAACCATGAGCCAAGTTCTCTGCAGATATAAGTCCATATTGCACTTTTTTCCTTGTATCTTAGTATGTGTGTTAACTGCTGCACCTACAAATAGCTTCACTCCAATGTGAGAATTCACTCTTCAGAATTCCTGTGCCCACTTCTTGGTTAAATGTCTTAATAATAATAATAATAATAATAATAATAATAATAATAATAATAATAATAATAATAATAATAATAATAATAATTTTTTCCAACTCTGAAGATATTTGACTATTTCAAATATTTTTGAGACTGACAACTTATTTTCAAAGAGCATCTTCAACAGGGAGTCAGTAGATTTTTAACTTCCTTAATTTTTTGACATTCAGTATTTTATTTTGAATCTCAATAGTGCAGTATTACATTTTTTTTCAAATGTAGGTACATTAAAAATAATTAATTTTGATGCCTTAAAACAACTTCCAAAGCCCCCTTCTGATTGTTATGTTTAATTTCTAGACTGTCCAAATCTACATGGTCCCAAATTCTCTTTTGCCTAAAATATTCAGAGAAAAAAAACAAGAAACAGAAGAAAAGGAAAGAAAGAAAAAAAAAATAGCACCGTAAAAAGTGCAGAAACAACTTATAGATTAATGCTAGACAGATGCTGTAGAGAAAAAAAGTGAAAATGAGCATGCTTAATATTTTTCTGGCCATAATTTATTTTAGCTGGGCCAACATGAAAAATCAATCTTGGCAGAAATACCCAAGGTCAAAGGTTCCCCAGTTTAAAGGCAGACATTGCGTGACTGAAAATTGTATTCATCTTTTGTCTATGCTACCTCTGCTGTCCTTGAGCAAAACAAAAACTAGGTAAATTAGCAGAATTTTGAGAGGCTAATTCTCTCTCAGGGAGGACTTTTTTATCTCTTAATGAAGTAGTTCATCATTCTCACTTGCAAAATCCCTTAAGATTTCATATGAGAAATACATATCCAATACTCATAACTCTCAGAGTGTGCATGATACATAGAGACTGGAAAATTTGCTTTGCTTCTTTATCATTTGCAGTCAAAGGGCAATTTTTCCTCTTAAAAAAGGAGGTAAAAGAAAATGGAAAGAAAAAAATAAAAGTGCAGAAAGAAATAATTTTTTTTCCAACTTTTCTACTTTTTCTGTCTTCACAAAATTGAGGTTTTACAGCTATTCCCATTCTCCAGTGGCATTCATTGGGACAGGTTTTAATATGTGTTATGATAAAAAAAAAATCAAAGAGAGATTTGGCTATATTCAGAGGAAAACCAAAGAACTACTGTGGACACATAGACAAATCCAAGAATCAAACATCTTAAATATAGTTTCACATTAAAAGACCTGAGTTTTTCAACATATTAATTCCATTTGATTTCCTTACTTTTACCATAAAGTTTATCCCTGAAGTTCACAGTCAACTGTTAGTATCCTGTTTCTTAATCAAGTGTAAACAACCTGAGGTTTCATGGATTTCCTTTTTCTGATCTAACAGTGAAACATGTTCTTTGCCTAAGATAACAGCTGCTAAAATACAGCCAATTCCACATTGTGAGAGATTGTTCAGGCAGGTTTCCCACCATGATCCCACTCTTCCCTAGTAACAAAATCGAATTCTAGAATTAAAGTGATTATGAGAGTCCAAATCCTCTGCAATCAGAGTGGTGTGTAGATTAGACAATAAAACATTTACTTGGCTTCTTTCTCTGGCAGCCTACAAGTGTTCCCCAAGACCCATCATTTGGGCAAAGGTTGGAATTGTTTTATTTGGCTTTTTGTGGGTTTTTTTTGTTTTTTGTGGTTTTTTTTTTTTTTTTTTTTGGCAGATCCCCCTCTAGATGAGTGTTGGCCAGGCCACTGAGAGCAAGCAGGAGTGATCCCACTGGAGGGCCATGGAGATGACTGAGGGACTGGTGCATCTCTTCTGTGAGGAGGCTCACAGATCTGGGACTGCTCAGCCTGCAGAAGAGATGGCTCAGAGGGATCTTACCAGTGATTACAAATGTCTGATAAGAGTGTGCAATGGAGATGAAGTTGTGATGCCCAGTGATAGGCCAAGAAGGGAACAAACTGAAATTCCATTTACACCTAAACCTCCGCCTTTTTCCCTGTAATAAGGTTGGGTGAAGATCTCCTTCCTTGGAAAAGGAGAAACTCCACTAGATATAGGCCTGAGAAATCTTCCACAGCCAGCACTGCTTTGATCTAAACTTCTTGGGATGACATTGATAACATTTGCAGTGATCTGGAGCAACAAGAAAATCCAACAAATCTCAAACTTCATTTCCTCTAGGTACACACCATGTTGTCCAAACTTTGCCAAACATGGAGGGGAAGGCTTAGGAGGAGCAGCTGAGGTCCATTAATTTGCTCAGCCTGGAAGACACTGAGAGGAAACCTCATGGCAGTTACAACTTCCAAACAAGGGGAAGCAGAGGGGCAGACCCAGATCTCTTCTCTGGGGTGACCAGTGACACGATCTGAGGAAATGGCATGGCACTTGGTGTGACTCTTGGACCTGTGCAGGGCCAGCAGTTGGACTCCATGGTCCTTGTGAGAACCTTCCAACTGAGCATATTTTATTCTCTGATACCATGATTCTATGAAATATGAACATAAACAGCACCTATGATAATAGAGTGAAGGTTTAGTTAACCCAGAGCTGAACATTGGCCAAAAATTATGCGCAGAGAATGGTACTACAGCATAACAATTTTGCAGAACTTCTACTGTATACTGAAATATATCTGCTTTTCCAGAATACCAATTTGAACAGTTCAGTAACTTCCTGTTTTGTATTTAAGAGAAGTCCCCCTAATTTCTCTTCAACTAACTCTTCTGGTTGCCATTTCAGTGCCAGCCAACATTTATCCCTCCTGTGGCTGGGGTCCCACAAGTTAACTAAGCATGGTGGGTGAAACAACCCAGCTCTGGGAATCAGAGCATGCTTAGCAGTATTATAAGATTTGGTAACCCAGTGATTGCTGAGCTGAGATTCTTTCTTAACCACAGGAAATCAATATGAATGCCAGTGCACTCTTTCTTGTGATGTATTATGGTTTTGTCTCTGTTACCTCTGTCTTATTTGTTTTGATTCTCTATTCTTCATTACACTGGTCCTCTTTTGAGTTTGTTGGGTTTTGTGTTCCACTTTTTCTTTTGATTCCTCCTTCTATTTTTACAATAAAATTACTGTCTTTAAATAATCGCAGCTATGGAATTATAACTTTCAGTTCACATGACCAAAATTTAATTAAAAATCAGGCAGAGGATGACTCATCAAAATATTTGGCATTTTTTGCTCCTTCTTTTTCTTTCGTTATTTAATGGATTTATTCTGAAAAGGACCTCAAGTCTTGTAGCCTCTCATTGAATGGGAACTTTACTGTAGCAACAAGGACTAGACTGAGTTGTATTAGCAAGAATTTCTTTGCGAATTAGAGGAAATAAGGATGAAAATATGAGGAAATGAAGACAAATTATGACCATACAATTACTTGTCATTGTTACCACAGATTTTTTTTTTTTTGTATCTAAACCATATTAAGCTTTGTCTAGCAGATACATCTGGCTGCCTTCAGCTGACATTCATCCACGCTCTCGTGTACCAGTGATGTGGGACTGCTTCTCAAGTAGCCAGCCTGATGTAATACTGCATGGCAGTCTTTCACTTTGTGTCTATTTGAATGCATCTCCTAAAACCCAGATTGACTGAATTTGAATAAAAATTATCCTCATGTAGACAACAAAAACAATGGCCAACAATTGTATATTCTCATTACAGAATTTAACGTGCACAATACCATCAAGAAATAACTAGCTATTGAAATTCCTTATTTCTCTAGACAGAAAATGCCAGAACTAACCCCACAGATATGTACCTGCTGCTCTGATATGCCAGTCAGAGGAATTAGAACTGATGAGTTTGCTGCAGATTTCCATTAAAATAATGAAAAGTGATTCCAGCCCTACCAACTGCAGTGGGAGGAAGACTCCTGTGAGACCTGAAGGGCTTATTTCAGATTTCTGCCTTGACAATCTGAATACATTGCTTATTTGGGTTTTGGCTCTTTGTGGCAATCATATACACATACTAAGGCTCATGTTTTGAGATGTCTTTACAGAGATGGAAAGTATGATGATTTTCAACAGTATGGACTAACTATCCCAATGAGATTTGGTCAGACAGGTGAAATAATTCAGGAAGGCTGGGTTAGAGCTTGGTGACTGCCCCTCACAATTTGGAGGGCCCAGTCTAGGAGGGGGTAGGTGCAAAGCACCTCCAAACCCAAGAGCACTGGGATCTCCAGCAGCAAGGAGATGAAATCCCGTGAAATCACACCATCTTAGTCAACAGCATCTATTGTGCCTGATTTTCATCCCTGAATGTGAGGCTAGGCTCACCAAGTCCCATTATACAGTTATACAATTATACAGACCAAGATAAACCCCTTAGAGCTGTGCAGGACCCCAACGAGGGGGGGGGGCTGACCTTGACCCCTATGGAGACACCACTGTTCCCCAAAAAGAGCTGCTGTCCTGTGGCTTTATCACTGGCTATCCACCTGGGCTGCATTTCCCTCTAAAGTGCCCTCACTAAATCCACCCTGCTCCCACCTGAGACCCTTGCATTCTCACCTTTCTCTCTGCAGAGACAAAGAGGCTGAGCTAGCTGTGCTCGAGAGATTGCTGATGCTAAAATCAAAGTAGCCACTTTCATGAACTAAAATGATGAGTGTGAATCTCATTTGTCACCTTAGTTTTCTGTTATATGACTTCTGTTTATGTGTGTATGGCTGAGCAGCTCAATTTCCGTTCAAGAGGCATGTTTCTCCCTCGTCTTTGAAAAAGAAAACCACTGATCAAGTTACACTTGGACTTACTAGACAGAGGCTGTAACAGATTGTGAAAGTAGCAGGCCCCTGTGAGTAAAACCTGCAGAAACACGGCAAACTTTGCAATTGCAGCCTGGAAGGAAAACACATACCCTCTGCTTTGGGAGGATGGGGACATCAAAACCTCAGCAGTTCCTGTGGGTGTAATGACACACCCCAGGGGATTATCCGTGTGACTTGACACCTAGAGGAAATGCTGGATAATTGCCACCCACAATTTTGAAACGATGGATGACTAACAAACTCAACTGCCACTCAAGGAGACAGTTTAGTGGGAAGGATGATTCATATGAGAACATTATCACTTTTTCTTTTTCTTCTTTTTTTTGTTTTTTGGCCTGCCAATGAAGGTAGTGAAAAAAACAGGCAAAATAGTCAGTAGTAGCTGAGAGAACCATGAGTTATAAAAGGTCATCCCAGTCTCTTGGTGGCTGCTGGTTGTTTGTACTCTTACTGGAAAGCACAGAGGCTTTTTGAGTCCTCAGGTGAGAGTAATAAGAACCCAGTGCAAACGTAGTGACTGATGTGACTCCTTGGTGGCTGGTATTTTGCTTGGTTTTGTAAAAATCCTTATGATTTTAAGACAGCTGAGTTCTTCCCACCATGTAACTTTATCCCACATGGTGGAGCGTGCCCAAGTCACGACTCCTTGTGTCTAGCCAGCGCGGCGTTGTTTTGAAGGAGCTGCTTTTGTGGTAAATATGCAACAACCTACACCAACCACCCTAGCTAAAACTGGAGTAAATGACTTATCCTGGTTTTGAAAAGCTTTCAAACTGCCTGCAAGAGGCCTCAGCAAAGGACCACCAGTGTGGCTTGTCGATACAGGCAGCCCCCCTGCCTAATCTTTTCCAGTAGTACTGTCAATTCACATCAGCAACCCAAAGGAACCTCACTGTGCTCTTGATTTACAAACTTTGAAGTTTCATGCCTGTCACATGAAGTGTTTTATTCAATTTTGGCTTTGCTGGCATTTCTAAAGATCGGGGTCAAAAGCTGGAAACCGATAGCCATGTTGAGATGGTGAAGTAAATTACAATCTCCACTCCTGAGTTTCAAATATCAGGCCATTTTTAAGAGGTAGGAAAATTTCCCCTAACTTTAACAATCTATAAGTGCAGTGTCTAATCTCAGCTAATTATCTGGGTGGGAGGAGTTGGCTCTCAACATGCCCATTTCTGCCTTGACTATAAAGAGAGCTTGCGTGACAAATTACATCAACCACCTGTCCTGTAGCAGAGAAAAATCCCACACCTTCCTTGTAGGCATGGGGAGGCTTGAGGGATACATTATAAAATGTTGACTTCTGCATTCACCTGCTGCTAGGCAATAATGGGAAACAATGTATTTTAAGCCATTTTCAATGATGTATCACATTGGAACAACAATATTCCCTCTGGTTTGTGATCACAGCCATAGGATTAGCTGTATCTTTGACCTCTTCTGTAATACCATTTTCAAGTAAGGACCTTCCCTCTTAGCAATGCAGTTTCAAAAATGGCTCATGTGCTAGAACATGCAGACAAGTCTTATGTTCATAAAAGACTTTTTTTTTAGCAGCCACAAGCAATAAAAAGCCTCAAAGATGTGTAATATGAGGAGTATATCTCAAAGGCTCTAAGAGTTAACAAAAATATTAAAATGGGAAAGGGCCTACATGAATTTGTTTTACTGAACTCATCTCCTTAAAATTTATGCAGGTCCTACTTCTTCTAATTCTTGTCAGTCATGGTGGTGCCTAAAGATTTTTTCTTTTATATATGTATTTCATACACTCATAGTTTTGTAGACAGTACATAGTGATATAACTTCCAGTACTTTTCCTGCCCTTTCTCACATTTTAGAACAATAAGCTAACCCTTCATAACACATGCTTGAAGTTCTGTTTAGTCTAATTTTCAAGAATGGAGTTTTGACCATGACATTTTGTTTTCCACCAGAACTTAAGAGACATAACAAGAAATAGGGCAAAGAAGTCCCTGGACCAACTCCAGGGAGGTGTCCCAAGGGTGGGTTACTGGGGCAACTGATCTCCTATTGGATGTGCCTGCAAGATGTACTAATTCATTAACCTTCTAAAAATTGTAGAAATTCTGTATCATATGTGTACAGAGCTATATTGTGCAACTGAAAGCTTTCATTAAAGTGTTGCTTTTTAGATTATCACTCTTAATACCATCTGCAAAGTTTTGTGCTGTTTATTCCAGCCAACAATGGGACACAGAGTTCTGCCCACTTTCTCACAGATTTGCTGCCCACCATCTGCTGGTCTCTAGGACAGAGGTTTTCTCAGTATCGGTGGCAGTGTTAAGTTTGTGGTTGAACTTCATGATCTTAAGGGTCTTTTCCAATCTAGATTATTCTATGATCTTCGCCTCATGCTTTGATCTATACATCAGCAGGAATGTATGTTCAGAATACTATTTCAGAGGCTTGTGAGATCAGCTAAACATCAAACTTCAGAGTATTTGTAAAACTGCTTAAGAGTGACTCAGTTTTTAAATGCCTTTAGTACACAACAGATGAAGAAGAAAAAAACCTCATCATATCATACAACAACTACAGATACCTCCTACAGTTTTTATTACACTTTTCATAGTCCCTGATCCCAAATTCCCATATTTACTACTCTTCCTTCAAGTGAAATATGTAATCATCTCAGAATTCAAAGAGAAGATGTGATTGGAATGGAAGTCTGAGAGCTTAATTTCTTCTCAATTTCAATTATCACTGGTGGACAGCCAGATGCACACAATCTGTTACTGAATATAAACAATCTATTCATTTCCCTCTCCCAAAATTATTTGCATCACACTCAGAAACAAGAAATCAACTTTTCAAACAGAAAAGTGGGTGTTCCACATAGATGTTTTAATTTTAATTTTGACTACAACTTCTGAAGAACTACAAGAAATCAGTCAGCACTATCAAATATAAAATATCTGATTCTATATTTTTAGTAAAGCAGAGAAGATTTCTCATTAAGGCCAATTTGCATAAATTGCTTGCTGGGCAGATTGATCTTCACTACTGAGTATGGAAATAAAGATTCTCTGCAGTTAAGGTAGTCTGTTGTCAGTTTAATAAAGCCATTAAATTAATGATTAAATCCACATCCTCAGTTTGTATCCATGAAAAGAATGGATCAAGAAATGTTCAATATTCAAACATGAATATTTAAATGTTGCATTTATTCAAAGCTTGAAATTAAGATTTGGCATCCCTAGTTTAAAACTAGATATAATCCAAATATTATTAATATTTTTATACCCAGTGCATTTAAGCTCATTTCTGGGAGTTTTAAACCATAATATTTCATCCTTGAATGCTTTTTATTTTGTTATATTGTTTTCTCATTGTACACCTGAAAGAATCATTCAAATACATTTATAAATTTGTAGTTAGCCCTTTCTATTTCCAGTGCAGCATATGCAGAACCTACCTAACTGTTTGGCAGGGCAATATGTTTGGTAAATTCTTGATGATGTGACATGGCAATTGCACAACAAGGAGTCAAGGTAGCATGCCTGTCAGGATTAGGAGAGATGAGGGAGGTATGAGAGAGTTACAAAAGACTGTCCTCAGCTTGGGGTTTGTGGTTGTTTCAGTCTATTTTAAATCTTTCAGTCTTGAAGTACAGTGAAGAAAAAAGGCAGCACAGCTTAGGTAGGAAAGGCTCTTTTAACTGTACTGCATCTAAGCTTGAAAGATCCTTGGCATTCAGAGAGAGTAGTGCTCTTGAACCAAAGGATAATTTGAATGTTTATCATGTCTAAGCTTAATTCCATTAATGTAAGTCATATACATTTTTTAGTGTGCCACAGAAAATATTTCAGTATCTGAGAAGTTTCTGGTGCCATTTTTTTTTTTCAATGCTTGAAATAAAATTATCAGCTGAACAGACCATTTACCAGGTCATTTCTACAGCACTGTTGTCATTTTTAATACAAAATAGAAAGAACTCTATTGTTTCCAGCATCCACAGACTGGTAAAAGGAATGGATTGAGATTAGTGATTTGGCTCAAAAGCAGAGCACTTTCATTAGGAAGGGGCCATTAGCCAGCCTGCATTTGCCCATTAAAATCAGACCATCCTTACTATCCTCTGTTGTCACACCACCAGTGGATCTTCTGCTTTAACCCAGGCGCACTCCGTGCCAGCTGCTGACACCAGAACCTGCTGCTGCCCGTGCCATCCCCTGACAGTGGCAGCATGGGAAAAAGCAGCGTTGTGTCTTAATCCTTATAAATTGTGGCTTGTGGAAGTTCAGGCATTTAGGCACTCTTCAGCAAGCATCTGGATGAGTTCTGGTGTTTCACAATAGCAGAACCCCTTGGGTACACAACAAGCCTTTCCAGATGCTCTAGAGAGGAGAGGTTCTAGATTGTTTTCTCAAGTGAGCACAGATGTCTTCCCTTCCCCTTGCCCCTGGGTCTTGGTAATGCTGGAACACGTAGAAATGTGCAGATAAACCAAGGACATACAGTTGTCTGGTGCAGGCTGCAGGAAGTAGTTTGGCTTCTCTTGAAGTCAAATTAAAGTGAACAGGAAGATGCAGGCTCTGCCCCTGGTAGCAATAACTCTACTTTAGCTCCTTTGAGATGTATCCAATGATATTAGCTAATACTAACCTGCTGGGTTGAATCTCTCCCAGAGCTGCAGTCAAGAAATATATTTTTGCTGCAGCAGAAACAGAACAAAACAATTACAAGAAATAAGTTTTAAAAATTTGAAGCAGGGAAAGCACAGAGAGCGCAGAAGAAAACTCAGGGTTTTTTTCAACCTGCAATGCCCCTCTAAAGTATGGAGAACCCACAGGGAGCTGACCTTCACCCCATCTAGGAAAAGGCCAAGGACCCCATACTGGTGGGGTGCCTTTGAGAAAAGCAGCGCTTGATGCTGCCCATGATGAGGTGGTGCAAGGACTATCCCTGATGAAGCCCCCTTCTTATTTGAGACCCAGGTAGCCCTCAAGGGTGATCAAGGGCAAGGTCTTTTCCTGTCCCAGGGTATGCAGGGCACTGAAATGGGCAGCTTGAACTGAAAACCACTCCCCTTGCACATGGGAAATCAAATCGTGGAAGTGCTTTCTGTTCAATATGAAAATCAGATGGAGCTCTGGGAGAAGGTAGTCATACATCATGTACTGCTTGCATTTGTGATCTGAAGATAATAAAGTTGTTTTTTTGTTGTACTGTTCAGAACAGCTTCTTAGAGAGTATTTCTGTGCTCTGGGAAGCAGCTGGCTGATGCATTGTGATAGCATGGCATGGTGGAAGTAGGCATACAGCACCAGCTGTGCTAGGATGGAGTAGTCACATGGCACCATTTGTGCCATGATGAGCTATTTTTCTGAATGCACTCTGCATGGAGCAGAATCATGGTGGTCCAGCCAAAGACACCATCTGACAGAAGTTACAGATATAATTTGTTAGGGTTTAAGAATCTATCCATTAACTTCACAATCTGACCGTACTATGCCCCCTGTGATTTTAGATGTTTCCTAAATTGCTTTCAGGCACTTTTCCTGCTAGTTATTGTATTTCCCAGACTGAATTATATTGCACTGATCACTGATTACTTGTGGTTTTTTTCTCCCTCAGGGAAAATCATTCTTTGAACAGCTTCAACATGTAAAAATGAAGGTGAAGTGAAATGGTACCTTTCTTACTCACTCTCTAATTTAAAAACAACAACTGTGGATCATGTTAAAATAAATTAGTAAGTGACTTTCAGAAATCTTTTCAAGTGGAGAACAATGCAGGTCAGTGTGACTTTTTCATTTCATTCAGGGCTTTTATCTTTGCTTCAATGTAGGTAAAGTTTGTGAACTTCTGATTCCTACAAGTTTCAATCAAAATTCTCAGTTCCCATTTGGTTTGACAAGTTTTTTTTTGACACGCACAAGATAGGAAAGTATGGGGATCACAAACTTTCATTTAGTATTTTAATTGCTGAGTCTATATTTGGCAGTGTCTCCACCTTAATGGAACCTAATGGTGCTGTAATTGCTTGGTGGTGTCAGGGAGAATCGATTCCTGATTATGTTCAGGAATAGCACTTTCATGTCTCCTCTGAATTGAAACACAGAGACACTCTTGCCAGTGAAGAAGTATGCCACAAAACACCTCTTAATCAGCCTTGATGATAAACAGTGGCACTAATACCTTGATAATAACTTTTGTCTTTTTTGCAACAAATATTTTCTTTATATTTTAGCACATTTGATTAAACTGCTTCTCTAGAGCCTGAGAAGCAATCGTATGTTTCTATAAGAGTAATTGGCCTGCATATAACATTAAAAATTACGTGTGTTTGAGAAATTCTTATCTTTATTGCAGTACACATAAATTGTGTCTTACTATGGTTTGCTATCAAGCAGAGTAATTGCTTATGAAACCAGCTGCTCTAAATTACACCTATCCTTTCCAGAGGAATTGCCCCTCAGGAGATGCACTGATTTGCACTACAGCTGAGGAGGGCAGTGAATGTTAGAGCTCAGACCTACCAAGGGAAGGCCTCTGATCAGGAAAACTATACGCTGTTGTTTACACAGAGCCATGCATTTGGTGGGCATTGTGCCCAATCAAAACATCCCCAAGTGCAGTCAGAAAAGGGTTCAAGCCTCTGAAAGCAGCCTGAAATCTGAACTATGCAGCACTAGTGGTGCCCTTGGTGTAGCACTGACTTTTGTAAACCAGTCTCACTGATGGCTGGAACATGCAGGCTCATGCGGGGTCTCTGAGATAGTTCACATGGAAAGTCTCATTGGCTTCCTTCTTCCCAGGTACCAGGTCCTTCCCTATGAAATGCAGCGTGTGGTGCTGCTCTAGAGCTCTGAACTGACTGGACATGAGCTGCATTCCTGACCTGAGGGCTGGCTCACGGTGCTGTGCCTGGCCTCCAGGAAAGCCAGCCAGCCTCAGGTCAGCTGGGGTGCGAGGGCAGGGGGCAAAGCTACAAGTGTAGACATCAGCCTGCTGTGCAAACCCTTGACTGGGAATAAAAGGACACAAGGCCACGCTGAAGCTGGCCCTTGCAGTTCAGAACAAAGGGGACTGGTGGAGTTCCTGTGGCTGAAGAAATCAGTGGAAATGTTTCAGCAGGCTGCACACAAAGCCTGCACAGCTTTGAATGCCTTAACAAAATATAGAGCGGACATATTTGTCAAAAAGTGGTAGATGAAAAGGAGAACTGCCCCTTGGGCTGCTGTTAGCCAAACACCCTCTCAGAAAAATCAGGTGTCCAGGGGCAGCTGGTGGCAGCCTGGAAACCTTCTGGTCCTGCAGTCTGGAAGACGTACACACTTCAGCTTGATACTTCTCTCCATTTACTGTTCTTATGAAAAAAGCACTAATCAACACCTGAAATTAGAGGTGAAGAAGGGAAAAAAGTCGGCAGAAATCTAGTTTTCTCTTTCTAGTTTGTCTCTTTACAAGCCAGAAGCCAGACATCTGGAAACAAGGTCAGTTCCTCATATGAGTGTACTAGTCCTTGGAAGCAGCTGAGATCCTGGAAGTAGTTTTGAAAGGCAAAGCTGGCATTTCACGTGTGCAGTTCCAACATGCTTTCTCTTGATGATATGTCTTCAAAAAAGGGAGATAAAAGATGGGAAAGGACACAAAATCCTGTGTGAAATGCCTCATGTCTCACACTTCTGAATTGATCTAGAGATATATTTGTTCTTTTTGATAAGACTAGTAGCTGAGATCAGGAGTCCCCTGTGTTCAATTAAACAGAGCTGAAGTTATCACTTCTCATGAAGCCAAAGACACATTCCAGTGTGATGGTTGGGGGGTCTTTTAGCCCTCCCTGTTGGAGTCCTGCTGTTTGACTTCCCGTTGAAATATCTTTATTGTCTTATCTTTTCAAAATGCAGCTTTTTGCCCTCTCATAAGAGGGCAAATCATCTGCAAATCATCCAAATTCCATGCTTCTTTGGTAAGTAGCCGGTGTTTGATCAGAGGCCAAGAAATAAAAGGTGAGCCAAATTTTAAAGTGAAAAGATAAGGTTAAAGTGCAATTACAGATGAACACTGGAGACAGTTCTCAGCTTCCCATGGTGGGAGCTTCAGTGCTAGTAGACATTTTCAACCTACACTGACTGAGAATCTGCTCCCTAAGCTGTGGCTGACAGGATGGGTGGAAATACATGGGGGCTATTTTTTCCCCAGGGTTGAAAGTCACTAAGTCTATCATTCCTATGGTCTCTGAAAAGATCTAGAAGATGGACCTGACTTTGTGGAATTCACTGGCTATCTGACATGAAAAGGCTCTGTCCCCTGCCCCTGGCTACCCTGTCACTGGTTCGTATCCTTCCTCCTGTGCCTCAGGATATTTAGTCCTGGTGCAGTCCAGTATCAGAATTGCAACACCATGTCCACCATCTGACCTATTAGGTCTGACTTTGCTCAAAACAAAGGAAGATCTTCATATAAATGAGATAAATGGGATTAGTCCTGTGGAGTGAATTGCAGTCAAACACTTTGATCTAAGTCTAAGTTGAGAAATGGATGCCTCTAGGTTCATAGCATTCTGGAGTTAGTTCCATGTGCCTGTAGAGTTTATTGAATTTCAGGGGCTAAATTTAGTCTTGGCCCAAATGGAAGTAATTGCAGTTACTTCAAAGAGTCAAGGAAGAACTTTTCATTTAAATTTAGGGTTTTAGCTGGCAGAAGAGAATTAGAATGGATCAGTACTGGTTCTTATACCTTGTAGTATTAGTGCATTTTCATTTATCACTATTACAAATAGTCAGGTATTCCAGATGAGAGGGAAAAGGCAAATTGAAGATAAGTTATGTTTTTTAATTCACTTATGCATTATATATGCATCTAGAGAGGCATTTGTGCATGCTTATTCTGCTCATTAATTACAATTATTAATATAAAACATGGTAATAAACTTTGCATTTATTCTGATGCTACCATCCACATTCAGATGGAGAAGGAACTCCTCTGTAAAGTTCCCCAGGAATTGATGAATTGAAAGAACTCCAGTCCACCCACCTGGAATCAAATCTGGGAGATGCAATTACTCTGCAGATGGTGATTGAGAGTAGAGCCATGGCCTTTTATATTTCTTTTTATAATATGTAATGAGAACACCAAGACTAAGACAGGTAAGGTCTTCCTGACTGGGTTTCTCCTTCTTAGGACAGTGTGAAAAGTCCTTCCACTATCTCAGCAGATTTCTAGTACATGGGGATTTTTGAAATGGAGGAAAATTCCTTGTTACATCCTTGGACCACAGCATTTCCATTGTGGAAACAGTCCTTCCCTCTTTGTACAGTGCCTCTGGCTGCCTGTAAGAACTGCCTCCCTCAGCAGCCAGTTAAAGCTGCTGGAGATTTTTATTCACAGAACACAGATCCTTCTCACAGTAGCCCCACAGTGGAACTGTACCTGCAGCAGCTACTCCTGAAGAAAAGGAAACTGTACTCTCCCTCCACTTGACTCCCACTCTATCCTACTCCAATGCTGCTCTACACTTAGCTAAAATCTTCATTCTGAACAAATTCTTAGCTTGAAACCCATGCCAGACTGGCTTCTCCTTGGTTTTGCTTTTGTTTTCTCTTTTTTTTTTTTTTTTTTTTTCCAATTTTTTCCAATTTTTCTGTATGTGAATCTAAGGATGAGAGCAGCAATAAAGTACTTTCCCATTATACTTACATACACTTTATTTCTCACCACTGGGAAAAAAGTGAATATTTGCAAGCATGTCTGCAGGTGATCTGAGGCTGACTGGTTCATAGCCAGCGGGCAAGGGTTACTACAATCCTTCTTACAGACCTTGCACATCTTCAGAGAGTGCACTGTAAAGCACCTGAGTTGTCAAGACAAGAATAGCTTCCATTCCTGCTTTTTAAATCTCAGATAGATATGGAATGCTTGAGAAAGAAATTGGATGTTGTATATACTGCAAAGCTTCTCCTCTTTCTACAGAAATTGTGATGTTTGAATAACTGTACCATTGCCTTCAATGGCTTTGAGTTACAAAGAGCTGTCAGTGTGCAGGCAGCGCCCTGTGTGGATGCACTGCTGTCATTTACAAGACAGGCATTATGAAGATTCAGAAAATGCTTTTTTGCTCTTCTACATCTGTATTGCTACAAGCATCAGAGATTTCCCTGGCATGAGTAAACTCAGAAAAATAATGTGACTCCTCTCTGTGGACTTAATTCTGATAATTTAACAAGTTAAAGCACTGTTTTGCAATTACTGTTGAGTAAAGACTCTAAGTCTGGACCTCCTTTTAATCAGTAAAGAAGTTCAAAAGCACACACATATTTTGCACCAACTTCAGCATGATTAATGTTTCTTTAGGACTTGTTTATGTAGCTGGAAATTGCCAAGGATACCAAATCGCTTCTGTAGTGAATATTTGTCAAAAGGAGACCAACAGGACTTGCTCTGCAGATGGTAGCTGTCCTTAAAATTTGCACCTTTTGAAGATAGCTTCTGTCTAAAAAAAGAATATTAATTAACATATCCTTTGCAATGACTGTTGCTAAATGTTAGTCTTTATGAAAGTTCTTTGTTGTTTCTCTGGGGAACCTATCAAAAAGAGCAAATCTGGTATAAAAGAAAACACTGTGTTTGTTACTTTCTTAAATCTCTGATGTTGATTATAAATGGCAGCTGAACAATTCATGGACAAGTAGTCAAGTATGCTTTATGAAACTTCATACTTAAGAAGTTTCTTACTTCTTACTAGAAGTTTCATACTAAGCTTTTGCCTAATTTTAAGTATATATGAGAGCCTCTTTAATCACAAACCTGCAACTCTTTCTCCTTGACTGTACAAAATGCCTAGAGGTACATTGTTGGATTTTCTCTGCATAGATTATTTAGTGTGATTCCTGGTATAAGAAGTTGTACTTCAAGTCCCAAAGTAGAGCTGGATGGAAATCTGATCATTAATTTCATAATGATGCCATGATTTGGAATATTTCCCTTCCTAAAAGCAATTAAGAAAATAAATGTACTGTAGTGACATGAAAGGCTGAACAAACAGTAGAGAAGACTAAACCAAGCCCTTCCTTTGAAAGGACAACAAAAAATTAATACCAGCTTTGATTTATATCCTGCAATGCAAAATCATAGAATCTGTAGGCATAAAATGATCTGTTATTTTAAACAAAACACTTTTTTAGAATGTTCAACTCCTTTATGTTCTTGGACAGAATTTTTGAAAAATTGAATCTGTTTATGCAAAACATTTTTAGCTTTCTGCAAAAGGATTTTCTTTTCCAGAAGAAAATCTAGATTTTTAGTCAGTCGGTTTAAAGTTCTGTTCCAAAAAATATAGTCTAGGAGGAAAAAACCCTTTATTTTAAATCCCATTTATTAAAATTTTCCCATATTATTGAACAAGCTGGTACATTGTTTTTCTTTTCTTTTCTGTGATAAGTAATTTACCTTGTTTCTATTACTATTTTATCTAAGTGGGATATCTCAGGCTTTTTTATTTCAGGCCAAGTTTTCTGGCAGAAAGATAGTCAAGAGGAGACAGCAGACAAGCCATAATATTTGTATAGTTGCCTTGTGGATGCATTATTGCTATTGATATATGCCATATTATTATTTTATTATTAATAATGTTAATAATAACAATACCCATAAAAACAGCAATTAAATGTATCTGGACATTTGGCCAATTCAATCTACTCCTTATAAAGTGATTTTTAAATAATAATGAGATTAACAAAAGAAGCCTTTAGAAGACCACCTGCTTCTTTTAAACCTTGTCAAGACCTCTTGAGTCATCAAAATGGATCTGGAAATTTTATCAGAATGTACTCCCTGGCACAATTTGCAATCAAACCTGAATGTAACATCACCATTAATTAGGAGCTTTCTTGTGATAACATAGCATTTCTGGGTTTGAGAATGCTGTGTGAGATAGAAAAAAGTGTTTTGCAGTTAATGTTTTCAACATCTATGATGTCCATATTTTAGTAAATGACTTGGAAAAAAGGGTTTTTGATCAATACCCATTTTCTTGGATGACATCTGATTTTTAAAACTGGATCAATATGGTTAATTTTATTAAAGTAAGATGAAAATGCAAAATTTTCTTTAAAAAGAAGGAAAAAAATGCTTAGGAAAATCCATTGGGCTCATCTGTTTCATATTTGATTTTTAAATGAACCTTCGCTCCTTAATTTTTTCAATTTTTTCCAAAGAGAAAGACAGAAAGTCCAAATGCAGAAGAAATAGCTGGTTTACAGTTTTCAGATTTTTCTTCTGCTTAAAGAAAAAAAAAACCAAAAAAAAACCAAGCAGAAATCTTTTTAAAAATAAACCATGTTTATCCAGATAAGCAAGTAACTACACCCAAGCATCTCAAAAAGCAGCATCAAAATATTAATTACAGTAGACAAACAGTGAAACACAGACTCCTACAAGGAAAAATATTCACAAAGGTCTTGCTGCATTTGTTTGCCAGAATGAGAAATACACACTGTACTTTAGTTTAATTGCTCTCAGAACATGCATTTTCAGCTGTAATGTATATTTGATTTTAGAATTAATAAGTGTATGTGAGATTAGGAAAAAATTAAAGTCTTTCATCAATAACAATGGAAGTTAATGAATCAAGCCTAGCTTTGGTGCGTGTAAAGGCCCTGTTATGATTAGTGAAATAATCTGTTATAAACATACATCTTCACTGCATTTGGCTTTTCATTCCTCAAAGCTATTTCATTTTTTTGAGGCACTCTGCACAGGCTTAGGAGAAGCTGCATCTTTTACAAGAGCTTAATAATTAAACAAACAAAACCCCCAATGCTTTTAGCATTCAGCGCAGAAATAGGCTATGAACAAGCAAAACCCTGATAGCCATTTGATGAAATAATGCTCTCCCTTGTTCTGGATCCCCATCACACGATGAGCTGCAGTGGAGGTAGTCTGGTCCTCTTGCTGAGTCACTGCCTTTCCTTGCCTGGAGCTGGGACATTCACCTCTGAGTTCTGTCTTAAATCACAAAGCAGGAGTGAGAAGAGCTGCTTTGTGAGGCTATGATGCTGGATGGGGTTTGGAATCATCAGGACCCTGCAATGCATGATGTCAGGACAGCAGCACAGGCTTCCCTGCCTGAGTGCTGCAAGGTTTGCAATCTCCCTTTCACCGCTCGCCAAGAGAGCCTTTTGCTGGGGGCACTCATGATCCAATGAACTTTTTTCAGTGATCAGATCATTCATCTGCAGACAGGCTGGTGGGAATCTTGCCATGTATTTATTACAGGGGCTTGGTGTGAGTGTAATGGCAAAAATGTTCATTGCCTGTGGAGATCAGCCAGCAGAGTGCCTCTGCTGCTCGCCAGGACCTGAGCCATCCCAGCTGCCAGCCAGCCAGGCTGGCACCATTCCCAGAAGAGACTGCTGGGGAAACTCCTGGCAGAAAGTGAGTCAAGGATAGAGGGATTTTCTGACATGCAAGAATTGGGGTTGAGAGAAAGACTGACAATCTTTTGAGCAGTTTCGTGACATAGTTATTTGCTACAATTTAACTGTTACGTCACAGCATTCAGCTGAATGTGCATAAATCTTGAAACAAATTAAACAGAAAAAGGCTTTTCTTAGAACATCTTTGATAAAGTTTGAGTTCTTTACCGTGTTAGAATTATGCAGGAAGTTTAACTTTCAGTAAGTGAAAAAGATCAAACATTTTCAGCATTGGAGCGTTAAAAAGAGAATCTGAAAGATGTGTAATACCAGCAGTAGGAAGGGAGTTGATCTCCAGGTGACATTCTCCTTCTTGCCCTCATTTATTGCCTCATTGCCTATGCCACCAGTAAATTTTGCCCATTGTACAACATCCTAATATCTGTATTATTATGGTCTGACACATAGAAGCAGAGTAACACAGGGCAGAAGAGAGCTCACAAGCCTTAAGAACCTTAAAAAGGTTCTTAACCTTTTGCTTTTCTCTTACTGGGAAGGTATTTTAAAACAGACACAACACATGCCACTTCTTCCTCTGTGGTTCAGTTCCTTCCTCCCTAGCGTTTCCAGCACATATGATCTGTAACAACATCTTTTCTTCTTTGGACTTTCTTTGGTATCCAAAAGGCCTCTGTGACCATCTCTCTGTGGCCAAGATGAAGTTCACAGAGATTTGTGGGAAAGACAGATGGACATAAAGAGCTAGGCTCTGAAAGTACAAGTAGACAAGAGGTCTTGCTTGAAGCCACATCTCATGAGCACTTCAGCCCTTCTTTGGCACCAGAAACACAGGCAAGTGTTCTACCAGCCTTTAGAAATTACTTGTCCAGGTATAACAACTTGTTATGAGGACTATCCAGTCCTCTGAATCCTAAAAAATTATGGCTAGTGCTTCTTCCTCTCTGAACATGATGGTGTCATCATGGCCTTTCCTCCTACTCAATTTGAATTGTGCTCAGCTGCAGCAGAAAGTGGACAGAGGGAAATTGCTGTCAGCCTTGATGCTCAAAGCCATGCCAGCTGCCCACCATCTTCCCACTCCTCTGTGATTTATCACTTACTCTCTTTATAAGTCCAGATTTTCTATTTCTTTTACCATAGTTTCTACTTGTCTGTGAGTTTGAGTCTGTACTTTTGAAAAGAATAAATCCATGAATGGCTTTATTCCAGCTGTCACAGCTTTTATTGTGAAATATAAATAAAAAGTTCCAGAAGAGTACTTTTTTCCTTCTTTATAATGTGAGACAAAGATGGAGTGAAACAGATATCACCCACTGGAAGGCAGAGCCCACACACTCATAATGATTCATTAAATCATCCATCACACTTCCCTGAGAGAGTCTATGGCCTTTCAGCCACTCAAGTGCATATCCACCTCTCACCTGCTTGGTTGGGAGTTAAATGTCTTCTTCATAGATTCATGGAATACTTTGGGCTGGAACGGATGCTGGAGGTCACCTAAGCAAGTCCAATTTGCAGCCCAAAGAGAGCTTTTGCAGGGCTGGCAGCAGAGGATCATAAATTCTTCTGAAGTAAAGCAGACTGTCAATCCTACTGGAGAACATCTTGACCATGGGAGCAAGTTGCACTCCTGACATTAAAGGAACACAAAGACAATACTAAAGAAAATACATCAAGAAAGAATGACAACAGGAAGCCAAATTGCTGCATACTAATCAAAGTAGTGATTTGAGTGCCAAGCAGAAATACAGAATTTTCCCCCTGTCCTTTGAAGCTCATAAAGTTGTTGTTTATGCAGCTGAAACTCAAATGTAATAAACCCATGATCCTCTGAGTTACCCCACCTCCAGGCCTGTCTGCTGCCAAATGCATCACCAACATTATCATCACTGCATGTTACTGTCACCTGCTCCTACCATCTCAGGGCCTTCTCCACAAGAAAAATAATGCTTATTTCTTTTACAGAGGTTACTGCCTTCATCAAGAGCTGATTACTTCATACAGGCCCAGGATGAGAATTTATTTGGGTCTTCACAGAGAGTTCAGAGAGGACTAAAGCTGGTAGATTGAATTTCATCTGTTTCAACTTGGTGAAGATCCTACTGGAGGACCCAGCTCTCAAGTGTCCCATGGACTGTGGGACACTGCTTTGTTAGAGCCAGTGCAGCTGAAAAGATGATTGCAAAAACCCCAACCCCAGATCAAGGGAACAAAAAGTCCTTAAAGCCAGATACTTACTATAGAGCAAAACAAATATTAATTCAGTTTGAGTGACCTGGGTTTGCTCCAGCAATAAAGTGAGCCACAGACACTTCAGATCTTTAAACAGCCTGAACATTTATTGTACATTGTAATTGTCTGATTAGCCATCATGCTGACATCTCTTAAATTTTCTTTTACAAGGCCACAATTAAACTCCCTGTCTTCCTGAGCTGGGCAGCATCTAGGGTTCTTGCAAAGACAGATGTCATGGTTTAACCCCCACCAGCAGGATCATGAGAGAATCGGAAGGGTAAAAGCTGGAAAACTTCCAAGATGAGATAAAGAATTTAATATGAAAAGCAAAACCCACTCAAACAAATTAAAACAAGGAATTCACTGCTTTCCATGGGCAGACAAGTGTTCAGCCATCTCCAGGAGAGCAGGGCCCCATCACACATGGGAAGACAAATGCCATAACTCCAAAAGTGCCCTACTTCTTCCTTTTCCCCTCCTGCCCCATGTTTGTATACACTGCATGATGTCCCATGGTCTGGAATATCCCTTTGGTCAGCTGGGGTCACCTGTCCTGTCTGTGCCTCCTCCCAACCTCCCATGGAGCTCCATTCCCCTCACCAGCATGACAGCATGAAAAGCAGAAAAGGCCTTAGCTCTGTGCAAGGCCTGCTCAGCAAGAACAAAATTGTCCCTGCACTATCATCACTGTGTCCAGCACAAATCCAAACCACAGCCCATTCCAGCCACTGTGAGGAAAGTTAACTCTACCCCTGCCAAAGCCAGCACAACAGGGAAAAACACGATTAATGGATTTCCTTGTCCACATCCATGCTGTTCCTCCATGCCAGCTAATTTGAATGCAACTTTATGTGGAAGAAGATAATGTCACTGACAGAATTACAAAGAAATTTCCTGCTTTGTTCTAACTACCATTTGAGTCCCAAGCAGAAATACAGACTTCTTCCCCTGGCCTTTGAAGCTTGCAAAGATGCTGTTTATGCAGCTGAAGCTCACAGAGACTGTCACTGTTTCAGCAGTGAAGTTATTTAGGAGAATAAAAGTGTTTCCACCCAGATTGTGCAGATTTCATATATCCATACTGTACAGAGGCTATTCCCACACAGTGCTGTGGAACTCCTGCAGCAGCAGGGTCTGTGGAACAGATTCCTGCTGCTGCGCCACTCCACCAGCAACCCCTCTGCAGCTGATGGAGGATGTGTAACAACTCTCCCTCTGGTTGCTCTGTTGGTGCTGATGTTTACTTTTGCTTCAGGATTATCAGCTTTGTATCCACAGGCTCTTCTCATGCTCAGTTAACAGACACTCTGTTCCCTGGTTTCTTTTATTTAGAGAATGCAAGTGGCTTTTAAGCAGTATTTTGAGATTACAAACAGCTGGGAGCAGACTTAGCTTTTGCAGGGGCAAGCTGGCGAGTAAGTGGCTGCATGAGATAGGAGGAATAAAAGAATGGTGAATAGGGGAAACAGTTTGTCAAAATCTTGTTTTCCAAAGCTGCTTACTGAAACAATTTAGCTTTTCTGGATTTTCTTCTCTTCCCCCAAACCACTTGCTGGTTTTAAACTCAGCTCCTTTCACCTTTCTATCAAGGCAAAGGTGTGCAGGATCACAGAATATCCTGAGTTGGAAGGGACCCACAAGGATCATAAAAGTCTAACTCCTGACTGGACTCTTTGGCAGGTGTGGGAGAGCTCCCAGGAGAACCCCAACAACTCTTGATATCTTAATGCCTCTTGCTGCCTCTGGCTCACTCTCCCATGGGAAGGAAGATCAGGAGAAGACCTAAGAGAAGAAGAAAAGAAAATAAATGCACTGATTAATTTAAATTCAGAATCTGAACTGACATCAATTAAAACCAAGCTCAGAGGTTAAGCGGAAATTTTTCAATCTTCTTTCAAGTATCTCATCAAAACAACACGGGATGGAATGCTGAAAATAAAAAGAAAACTACCTGCAGGCTTTTAACAGAGTGAAGTATTTACAACAGCATATCACTGGTGAATGCTGACACAAAAAAAGCTCTTGAAAATGTCTGTCAGGGAGAATAATTTAGAAATCTGGAATCACAGGCAGTGTCTGAACATTGTTGGGATGGGAAGTACTGTTCATAGCTGAGAAAGTGAGGTGCATTTGTACTGAACATGTTGACAGCTTTGTGGGTGGATGCTCTTAAAGGTATTTGTGCCTTTGTAGAAGATGTCCAAAACCCCAGCAGGCAAGGAAGTTACCAAACACTGGTAACAACTAAATTTACTGGAGAAACCAGGTTCTGCTGCAGGGGAAGAGAAGAGGGAGGAAGGAACTGAGGACAGCAAAGGATGCTGTTTGCAGGTGAGGACGTTCCCTCCAGGGAAAGCACTGGCACCCAGGGAAGAAAGGCAGCCATGTGGGATGTGACTGGGGTGCTGTGGTCACAGATGGTGGTGGCTCAGGGGTGGGCATTCCTGTGTAGGGCTAAATCAGCTCAGGTTTTGTCAGAAACCATTACTGGTTCCTTTAGTAAGTGCCCAAGAAATGATGATAGATCAATTTTTCACATTTTATCCATGCAGGGGAAAAAAAAGGTCAGAAAAGAAAACTTTTTATTTCCTACTTAGAAAATAAATTTTGCATGAATTGACTTTTGGAGTAAGGCATCAGCTATTTGCTGTTTCACCTGCTCAACTTCATGTAACTCCAGATACAAAAACATTCTAAGGCATGCTAAAAACATGATATGTGTCCTTCTTCCATAAGGAAACAATAACTATCAGCTCATATGTACCGTGATTGATGCAGATTAACAGTGGTAAAAATAGTACTATTTAAGCAAGCAGATAGATTTTCCAGAGTCTTTTAGCTTTTGAAGTAAGCGTTGAATCAGAGTAGAAACACCTGATAAAAGCTGTCTCGTATCCATGCAGGCAGCTATCCCACCCCTCCCAGCTGCAGGGTCCCTGGCTCTGGGGTCAGTGCTGCAGGGTGTTCCCACACCAGCCACAGCGGCTGCCCAGGCCCCTCCACACTCAACAGACATGGTGCTTACAGCAAAACTTCAGCAAAATGAACCTTTTCCATGTGAAATACCTCATATCTGAAGAGTTGGCTTCTGCTGAATATCCCAAGAAGTTCCACCCCCCTCTGCTCCTTATGAACACTCTTTATGGACCTCATTTAGAGAAGCTTAAGGCTTCCTATTTGCTCAGAGAAACCATCTCCATGCAGAGTTGTCCCATGCTTCTAGAAACAGAGCTGTAGCTTCAGAGCTCACCCAGACCCTCATCATTACCCTGGATTTTTTTGAGTGATGTATCAATGTTCAAGTATTTGAGGAATAATTTATATGTTTGAAGTCCAAGGAAAGACTGATTTTGATGGCTTTTGTTCACATTCACCTTTACTCACCTGCCAATTCTCTTGTTACTCTTTTATAAGATGTCTATTAGCATTAAAAATATTTTTGAAAGATTCATAAACCCATTCTGGCAATTATGTTGCCTTCACAATGTATCAATATGGCAGTGTGAGAACAGGGGAACATTTACTTTCGTAGTGATTGACTTTCTACTTTATAAAAATCCAGTGAATTAAGTCCCACTTATTTTATGTGCAAACAAGCAGATTACTCAAAAATAATTAAGAAAAAAATGTTCTGTTTATTCAACACTGTTCAAAGCTACCTTACATATGTTTTTATAACCAAACTTAAGTGTGATTTGTGTTGCTTAAAATATTAATCTGCTCCACAGCTATGAACAGGATAAATAGTTTTTGGTGTATTTAATTTGAACTACTGAGCACCTTTTCTCCCATACTGGGGACAGTTTCACTGGCACAGAAGTTAAATGGGAACAGAAGGCTTTGTGGTCTGGCACTGAGCCTCCAGATATGTGCAGTGAAGTACTACAGCAGAAACTGGAAACAGGAGATCACTTTGAAGATGTGCAATGATTGACAGCACTGTTTGGGCACACAGGCTGGCCTAACCTGAGTAAGCAATGCTCAAGGAGCAGTCTGCATTCTCATTCCATGACTAGGACTTCTGGAGACACAGCTGCCCCTTGCCTGGAGTTCAGCTGAGCTTCTCCATCGTTCCTTCCGTGACACACCTCTCTCCACCCTGGGAAGGCTGAATGGGTTTGCAGATGGTGCTGGAACGCTGTCACTGGCTGAGGGGTGAGACAGAGCAGAAATTCTCCAGAGTAGAAATCCATTTTGATTTAGGTGAAATGTACATCTTTGAGTTAAGTCTGTAGTTTGAAAACATAGCTATTTAGTCTGACTGCCTGTTCTCATAAAAAGCCTAGGCTCAGAGAAACTGCTTCAGTGAAGAACAGGGATAAGGGGGGGAGACAGAGGGAGACAGAGAGACAGAGAGACTGCTGTAAGAGCAAGTCAACCTGACCTAGGAATTCTTCCTGATAAAGAAGAACTAGCGGCAAATGTCACGCGAAATTTGTAAAAATGAATATGCATGAACCTATTGTGAAATTGCATGCATATGGATTTGAGAGGGGGATAAAAAGGGACCTGGATTTCCCAGAAGTATGCATGTTTTTTAAGGAGAGTAATCTCCACATGTGTCCAGTGCTGTAATAAACATACCGGCGTTACAACTTTGTGAAATTTGTGCAGTTTTGTTGATCTCTGCAAAACAGGGGTTTACCTTACCCCCTCCCAGCTGTAGGAGAGCTGTCAACCTTGGCCATACTCAGCCAGACTTGAGCATTGGAACAAGTGGAAAAGTCCCACTGAGTGTAAGCCACAGGAGTATGGGAATTCAGCAGCAAAGACAACATAATCACTGAGGAGAAGCCAAAGTTCTTGCTGCATGGATGGTAGGCTGTCACCTCATCACAGAGCTGTCAGGGGAATGACACACAAATCATCATGCTGGTTGATGAACAGGAGGCCCATTATTTAAGGGAAATCCATCATTCCATCCACCCATGTGCAAAACAATAGTGCTGGCTGAAAATGTGCCAAGCTCAGAGGCTTATACAACTCTTCCATGGCAGAGGGAGAAATCCCTGGGAAGGAGAGGGCTTCGGTGAAAGGTTTGATTGTGCCTACTAATGAAATAACCAACTTTCTCCTTGAAGCAATTACAAAAAAACAGGTCATAAACTGTGGAAGATGCCTCCTGAGATGCTGAGTCAAAGATCCAACTCTTCCAGCACCTGCAGGCTCAGTAAGCAGTGGAGCCATCATTACTGTGCTTCCAGGACAGAGCCAAGGCCACCATCCTGATGGCCCGACAGGACAATGCTCCTGGCTTGTGACATTGCTGCCCCAGAGAGCTCAGTCCCCATGGCTGGAGCTGGAGAGAAGAGGAAGAGAAGAGAAGAGAAGAGAAGAGAAGAGAAGAGAAGAGAAGAGAAGAGAGAAGAGAGTCAATCCTGTGCCATCCCGACACACTCCACACACTCTCCAGTGTAGTTACAGCCCCTGTAATGACTCTGCTCAGTGCTAGGTGCTCCCAAGCAATGGCTGAGGTCAGAGTTCTGGCTGTCTTTTGCATCCCACACATGTGCCATCAGATGCTGTGCTTCTTTAAGATATGGGACCTCATCCTCTGCCTTTGAGGCAGGTGCAGGTTTCTGTGTAAAGCAGCACCTGGACCAGCAGACCTTTTCATCAGGGATACCAATAAAAGTCATAATCTAATAATAAATAAGCAAAGGCTATTTTTTGATCTTAATTCCAGCCCACAACTTCTCCAAGGTCCTGGGCTGAAGGAAGCAGAGTCCCAAACTCAGTAAGTGTAAAAACACTAAGCGCGCCTCAGATTTGCCTCTATTTCTAAAACAACCTTAGCCAGAATTTCACATTTGAAATCTGCTAAACCCTACTGGATAGAGTTTCAGAGATTACAAAGCCTTAGAACATTCTGAGTAAAGCCTAATGTAAAATGCAGCATGATTTTCAGAAAAAATAATCTCATTTTGACTAAAGAAATTTCCTGGAGACTGCTACTCTCCTAGGAGGTCACTAGAAAGGTGAGCTACCCTCACTGATAAAAACTCCATTTAGTCTCACTTTTGCTCCTAGCTGTCAGCTCCTACATCTTTGCTGACTGTTTGAAACACTGAGAAAAAGCTTTCCTTGTCCATGCTACAGAAACTACAAATGCGACCCTTTTCAGTCTTGTAATTTTTGAGTTTTTCCTCATTTCTGTGCTATTTATTAGCATGTTTTGTAAACAGGGGATGCTGAAACTAATACAGCTGCAATGCTTATTTTCCTTAAACTGTTTTGCAGAAGAATGCATGGACTCCATAGGTTTCCTGAGAGAGCTACAGAGAGATCACTATCCATCCCTTAACATTTTGGTTTATCTTAAAAGATACATTTTCATGCCTTTTCAGTTCTGCTTCTTCATTTAAATTTCCTTATACTCAAAAGAGCTATCTGTACATGGAGAATGTTTCCTTTTTGCTTTCTCATTCCTTTATAAATAATAAATGGCATTCACTTGAACTGACTTTATACTTAATTTTTTCTTCATGATTTTCTTAAAACTACTCTCACCCGAAGGAGAATATTTACCTTATGCATGTCAGTGTTTGTAATATGCCAAATGAAGGGATAATAATTTGGGGCTCCCTTATCAGGAGCTCTGTCACATGAAGGAACAGATCAACAGATGGATTTTCTATTTTTACTGCTAGAAAAACGTAATGATTTGTAACCAGTCTCAGAGCACCCTAAGCTTCCATTCATAGATTTATGATTTTTCTTTCCCCCAGAATAGAAAATCAAAGTACATAAAAGCCAAAACCCTTGAGAAAGCCTGCTCACTAAAGAACCCCCTCTCCCCTGCAGAAACTGCTCTTCCATCCCCAGCCTGGAGGGTCTCTGAGGGCTGCTCTCACTTCAGAATTGTATTTTGTTAGCTCCACCAGGAGAAAATATACTGAAATGATAAAAAAATGGCACTATGCTGCATTGAAGGAAACAGGGGAGATAAGAAGCAGAGGAATTTTGTTAGCAGCATTGCAGAATTTGTATGGAAATAAAGAAAAATGAATTCTGACTTACAATTCAAATCATTACAATTTTTCTTATGAAAACCTCACACTGCAAAGTATAAAAGGTGTGCTAAATTCTAGAAAAATCATAGCATTAAGACAGAGAATTTTCAATTTTATCCTCTATTTAGTTCAGTCAATTTTACAACACGACAAATGGGTTCTGTTTCTAAATATTGCTTAATATTCCAGCTTCATCTTCATACACAAACTTTCCGCTCAATTTAAATAAGTGCAGACTTTGCAGCATTTGATTATGTAATTGATTTCCTTTATTACCTGAGCAACTCCTGCTAATCTCTGTGCTTGCAGAAATTCCAATATTTTTCTTAATTATGTGTTGCAAATAATTTTTAAGGAGCATAACAGGAAAGAAAAATTCCAAAATTTTCATTTGAGTAAAAGTTGCATTTTTGTTTCTTCTTTCTAATGTCTTGCTATAATAAGATTTGATCTGGCAAAGTACATAATATATTTTATCAGGAAAGGCCTCACATTTAAAATTGAGTTTATGCTAGATTATTTTTCTGAAATATTATTCTGAAATATTTTTCTGAACTCATATTAAAAGAAGCCCCAAATATTATTGTAATGCTTTTCCCTCTGTACTAATCATGATTATTACAGGAAAATATTTTTCATTTTAAGAAATTATGATTCTCTTAAGTTTTCTGTCTTATATTCCAAGTTTCAACCCACAGCTCTCACTTTATGACAGAAAAATCTGGTAATATATTCTAGGCAAAAAAAAGGCACACTAATTTTTCTCTATTTCTTCAAAATGCATTTTACTAGAGGTAGAAATACTGTGTGTAAGAGAATACAATTGAGTAGGAGACAGAGTGGTTAGACAGATAAGTAACAGCTAGAGAATAATTTTGTGTGTTTGTATCAACATTTATTCCTTCAAGCATCCATGGTTACAGATATTTCTCTTCTTTCTCTGGGGATGATGCTCCAGAAGTGTGAGGAAATCGTTCTTCCTTGATAGTTTGCATGGTTATTTATTAATTTTTCTTCCTGGAGCACTGGTGCCAGCACAGTGCTGTGCTGGTGGCCCCAGGCAGGGCTCAGCATGAGCTCTGCTCATCTTCCTCACCCAGGGCTCACCCATTAGGAGACTTCAGTGACTGAGACTCTTTTGGGCACTTCTGATGTTTTCCTCTCCATGGCAGGAACTGGGGACAGGTCAGTGAGGAGTGCACTGCTGAATTTGCTGGGCAGTGTTGCACTGCCTGTGCACAGCAGATGTGATCAGTGCATCAAGATCTCCATCTAATTGGATCTGGTTTTTCAGAACATCAGTTTTTCTATTGATCCTGGTAGTCTTCATTGTCATAACATTTTAACATCTCCTTTTAAAGCTTTTTAGCAATGAAATTTCCTGTACAAACAATCTTAGTAGAGACCATTAATTCTGCCACTGTTGGGGAAGGCAACAGAGTCCTCCTCTGATTACATTTTCTTGATGGAAATGCAGAGACCATAATTTTGAGGAAGATGTGATCTGACTCACTGTGGGGTTTCGTGATGAACCCATACAGGCTGTCACTTGGGGATGCTGTTAATTGATTTTTTTTTCAATAGGTCACAAAACCCTAAGTTTTTTTCTCACAGATTTTACTAAAAGATAAGGAGTCATGTCAAGCATACAGAAGAACAGGTTTGTTGCTTTGGTTTGGAATCTTTCATGTAAGATATCTGTGAGTAGCTCTGATAGCCCCAGCCAGGCTTCTGTTCCTTTTGGAAGCTAGATCCTGCATGTGACACAGCAGGTGGGAATGATGCAGGCAGGGTGGGGAAGCTCCCTCCACTCCACACAGCTGCCATCAGTGACAGGTGACTGTGCTCTGTACCACATCTCATGGGAGGGACAAAGTGCCTGTGGTGACTGTTATAGGCAAAAGTTATGTTAAATTAGGGTATAGTTCAATTACATTGTATTAATTATGTTATATTAATTGTATTATGTTAAGAGTGGGGGGGGGTTATTAGAATGTTCTAGGAGAAGGGTCCAGGGTTTGGTGGAAGGGCAGCCCCAATTCAACACAAATTGAACACCATTTATAACAGTGACAGTCCCCTCCGTGGCACCCAAGGCACATCTAGAGCGACACCACACTGAAATAAGTGGTCTTCAGGCTTTTATCTCCCCAGCCATGAGCAGCTGTCTCACAGGGCTCAATACTTTGCAGAACCAAGTCCTAGAGAATGAAGACTTCATAGAAGAAAAAAGTTACAATTCCAGGAGCCCTTTTTAAGTATCCTCCAAGCTGAGCCTAGCCAGGGTGCAGAAATGAGATCTACAGTTGTTATCTCTTGGTTTCACCCTTGTTTCTGATGCCCAGAATGCCTGCTATCACCATCAAGGAAACAAAAATAAATTAACCAAATTTTTCTGGAACTCAGAAGTTTTAAGCAGTGACAGACATCTAAATTAACTGCTCAGAACTTTGAATTTCCCACTAGATGTCAATGAGAGGAAGCACTGAGAAAAGATCATAGATGTTCAAGTCCATTGTAAGATGCAATATAGAAAATTCTCATTCCAGTTCAAACTTCACATTATAATAGCCACCAAAAATACTACTTTTTTAACAGGATTTACTGTATGCTCATAGAACAGCATTGACATAAAAGGTATCCACAATAAGATGTCTGAAATAATTTATCACTTTGGAAAATTCAGAATTAAGTATTTATGCCCTTAAAGAAGGATGCACTTAGAAGAAATCTAAATCAAATTCATACTTTTAAAACTCTTTTGCTCTGTTTCTTTTTCTTTTCATATGTGTGTGTGCAAATTCTTTTAGTTTTTAACAGTGAATTGGGACTATATATCAGCTATAAGATACCTCACATCAAAGAGGTCTGATAGTCATTCAGGAAATCATGGCAGCATTAATTTTATAATAAACTCAGTACATTGTACAGCTTAGCAAACAGGCAACAGAACTTTAGGAGGACAAAAATTGCAGGGATTCTAATTAATTAATTAATATAAAAATGAATAGAAGAATCCCTTATGAATATATCTTTTCAGTCACTTCCTCTTTTGCCAGCACTTTTCTTCTGCAAAATGTATTTGTTTTGACAGCACCATTAAGCAACCTTGAGAAATTAATTCCAGCACTCAAAATAAATAACATGCTTGTCCAAAGGTAGGCTGTAGCCTTCCAGCAGGCTTAATTCATGTTTGATTTCATTAAGAGTCATAGATTCATCCATCAGTTGATACTCTAAGTATCTAATGTTTGACTGAAATATTTGACTGAAACATCTCACAGTTTTGCACATGTGTGTGAGCACATGCACATGAAAAGACATAAATCACATGATTCAAGTCTCTCTATTTCATAGAAGTGAGCAGAATGCCTCCTGAGTAACAAACAGTAGGGACAGAAGAAGTGGCCTCAAGTTGCATTATCCCTGGATGAGATTGGATATTAGGAAAAATGTCTTCAGTCAAAGGGCTGTCAAACACTGGAACAGGCTGCTCAGGAGAGTTGAGTCATCATCCATAGAAATATTTAAAAGATGTGTAGATGTGACATTTAGGGACATGATTTAATGGTTAACAATTAGATTTAATGATCTTAGAGGTCTTTTCCAATCTAAACTATTCAGTGATCCTATGATACGCCCTACATTAAGTAATGGTGTTATAGCAGTGCCTGTTCTCTCAAAATGTGGGGGGAAAATGCAAAAACAGCCAGAGAAAAACCAAAATAATTTGAATAGAGGATGCTGCAAATCATCCAGGTATGTGTGTGATCAGGGCAGACTGACTTGCACAGGGGGCTCTGATAATATGTGCTCAGGTATTGAACATAAATGGATGACATCCACTATTGGATCATTGCAATTTTAAGGCTGGTCAAACTTTAATGCCTTTAAGGTGCTTACTGATAAAATTATGAAATACTAAGTTTAGTCACTTTTGTTTTACATGACAACTATTAATGGATATGTCTGGTTCCTTTCCCTCCAAAGAACTGGTATTTTTATACCTTTGAAGATTTGCCTTCAGAAACTGTTGATATAAGAGTTTCTAAAGTGTTGCTTAATATGTTCATCTGCAGCAAGTCAGATATGTCTTTTAGAAGAATCAATGGCCCTAATTCACATCCGTGAGAAATGTGATGGGTAGGAGATAGACTCTGTGCAGAGCCAGGAGCAATGCAGAAATGTAAAACTCATGTTTTATGTTCTTCCTCAGCCTCAAAATTCGCCTTTACACCTCCCTGTGGCCTCCAGCAGTTGTTTCCACACCAGTATTAGAGGGACCCTGGGTGAGGACTTTAGGAGATCTGAACTTAAATATACCTGGCATAGTTACAGAGGAGCAAAAGTGAAACAGTCATTCCAGCCAACCAACAGGAAGAATTTCACAGAGAAAAACATTCTGTAGGTACACATGGGTCATGGAGAAAGGTTTCTGTGCACAATGTCAAAACTATCCAAAATTTTTGAAAGGGATTATGCAGTGCTCTCTGCCTATTGACTCAAACATTTGCTTCAAATGCACAGCAGAAGAATGTGTAACACAAAACAGAAACATGAGGATTACGTCTGAATTTTAATAAACTACAGGTGCACCCAGAAGTTTGATGTTGAGCAAAGCTTTCCACAGGTCATCAAAGCTTGAGAGGATCAACCTCTCTGTTCCCTGGGCATGAAAGGGAGGTGATACTCCCCTTATCTTGTTTTGCTTTGGGTTTTCTAACATCTCCCTTCTAGACTCCTGTATGTTATGCCTATCTTATATAGGAAGAAGAATGTTTCACATTCAGACTAATCATGAAAAACCCCTCATGATTCTGTAATTTGAAAAGCTGATGCCATTGATTTTGCTGATGCCACGTCTCCAGGCATGTGGCAAGTGGGTTCATACTGAAAACTTGTTCTGCAGGAAAAAACCTTCATTCAAATCACAATCCGTGATTTTACACAGATAATCCTAAATGATTACTCCTGACCAAAACTATAGGTACCATCCTGTGATCTCCTGATCTCTTGTTAATGCAATGTAGCTCTGGTCATTCTTGTTCATATGTGCTGTATTTGGGAATAGACTGATTAATGTCACAATTTCACTTGATAGATTGCAGCTTTGTGGAAAGCAATTTTCTGTCAAAAGGCAATAAATTATATTCTTGATGCTCTATAATAATTAAAAGTTTAAAGGAGCTGATAACAGGGATTGCAGTAATTAAAGCACAGTCATAAACAAATGAGAAATTAAACCAAATAATTTCCACACCAGCTGTGCTATAATTACAAGTTTATCTACAAAATCAAATTTGCTTGTCTTTGGGTAAAAGCAGACTAGGTTGTTTGGGGTTTTTTTGGTTTTTTTTGCTTATCATAGCAAATTTGTGCCAGAGATGTGTCTTTTTTGGAAATAATGGAGACTCTCAAGCATAGATTTCCAAGGATTTCCTAAAGACTAAAGACTGCCTTCCCTCTTCCCCCCCCCTAAATCTTGTCCAATCCATCACAAGTTCTGTGCCATCTGACACAAGGAAACCTGGCAAAGCACAGAGCAGCTCCCTGGCCTCTCTGTTACCCCCTGACTACGCCTAGCATGTTTCTGCAGGGCAGAGGCAGACACACACTGCTTTGCTTAAGGGCCTGGGCAGCAGTGACAATGCAGAGTCACACAGCAGAGCTCACACGCCCAGACTGGCAGTGTCTGCTTTAAACTGCATCTACTGTGCAGGTAAAAGCATGGCTAAATGCAGCCCCTCGGTATTGAGAAGGGAAGTGGGTGGAAAGATCCCCCCAAAGCCTTTGGATGAGGATGGAGAGTTGAGAAATGAAGTGAGGATGGAGAGGTGAGAAATGACATCCTGAACTAACCCAGAAGCACAGGGAGAGCAGTAGTGCAGGCCAGCTCGTGGTGAGTGTGGCAGCTCAAGCTGCATCTCCACTCCTGCTTTGCACCGCCCCAGAACGAACAAATGCCAGTCTCTTCAGTGGGAATAACACACAACTGAGGTTCCTGAGGCACCCTGGGGACAGGGAGCTCTCTCTCAGTGCTGAATTTCTAACTGGGCACTGCACAGGGAGGAGCTGCTCCTCAGCCCCTCTGAGCCCCAGGGCCATGGCTGAATTTCAGCCACCTCTGTGCCAGGCTGGGCTGGGTCAGCAGGAGCTCCATCACCTGCCAGCCCACTCAGACCTGCTCACAGAAGCCCAGCCCAGGCACAGAAATACATTTCCTGTATTGAGAAATAAACACAAACTCAAGAGCTCATAATGTGTAGGAAGGTTCAGGAGCCTCAAGCCTCTTTAAAAAGTTCACAGAATCATAGGATGGTTAGGGTTGGAAGGAACCACAGTGAGTCATCTGGTCTGACCTCCCTGCTCAAGACAGGGTCATCCTAGTATGTACTGCCTACAACAGAATTGTGACCAGATGGTACTAAGTTCCCTAACAGCAATCTTTTATTTTCTTGTGTGTGTCATGTTTAATTGAAACACTGTCTTATGCAGAATATGTATAACATCATTAAATGTTTTTGTAATCAATGAAAAAAATGATGCAGCTTAAATTTTAATTTTCTCTTTCAGGGCAAGAAATGGGAAAATGAAATTCTTTGTTCAAGTCCTAAGCCAAAGTTTTTAATCTTTAATTTGAGGAGGAACTCCTCAAATGGGGAAGTCTGTTCCACAATTATGTTTTCCTAATGTTGCAACACCTCTGTACTGCTGTTTTTTAGTTCACATCTCATCTTTAATTTTATAAAACAATATAAAGATATTCAAATACAGAAAACAACATGAGTACCCCTCATGAATGGCTACACTTTAGACAAGCTTCTGTATTTACCAATAAAAGTACCTGTTTAAGCCTGTTTACTGTTCTCATTTAACTTCCAGCATAAATAGCTGACTCACTGCTGAAATTATTACTAGAAAACCCAGTAAAGCCTCTGGGAAACTCCATTAGAGCAATGTCACAGGTCCAGAAAGGCAATGACTTCTATAACATGAGGAGCACTGACCCCAGCCAGTAATTAGGCTTAAGCTGGTCACTCACTTCTTTAGTGGGATAAGGGAGAATCAGAAAAGTAAGGCAAGAAAAACTCATAGGTCAATATGAGGACAGCCAAAGTGAGGGAAAGAGAAAAAGAACAGTCAAGGGATGCAAAAGCAATCACTCACCACCTCCCACAAGCAGACAGCCCCCCTGGTCTCTAAGCAATAACGTCCTTGGAAAGACAAAACCCCAGTTTTGCTGCTGCCCATGATGTTATAGGGTATCCAATATCCCTTACATGGTCTGGAATATCATTTTGGCCATCTCAGATCCACTGTTCTGGCTGTGTCTTTTCCCACCTGTCTGTCCACCCTTAGCCCTCTCACTGTGGGGGCAGAGTCAGAAACAGAAAGTCTCTTTGCAAGCCCTGCTTAGCAATAGCCAGGACACTGGTGTGACACCAGCACTCTTTTGGGCACAGATCTGATCCACAGCACCACAGGGGCTGCTCTGAAGGTTAATCCATCCCAGCCAGACCTAGCACAAACTGCACTACTGTCACCTTACTGGTTTCCCTCACTGCCTTGCTCTGTGCACGTACTGGCTCAGTCTCAGCACTGTAGGAAGTCCTGCAATGGCTCCTTTCACTCCCATTCAAAACCCCTGAAACAGATGCCTGGGGCAACCTGAGAAGCAAGGTATAAAATTCTCTCTCTTCCTATTTGGGTTGGGCATGCTAGGCTTGCTATGTCAGCCACCATGGGAACAAGCAGATTTTGGTTTTATCTGGTAGAAAAGTTGGGTGGGAGAAAGATGTTGATGAATAAAGAAGGGAGTATGTCTGTGGTATGGTGTGGCTGTGGTTCTGATGGCTGAGGGTAGGTGTTTGAATTGTGAGGGCACACCTTGGTGTAGAAGCCCTTTAAAATTCTGAGCCTTTAGGCAGAACACTCAGCCCAGCTTGTTCCTCATTTCCCAACCTAAACATTTCTCTCTAGAATTAAAGAAACTAGCCAGTCTTGAATCAAACCTTGTTCACTTGTAGCTGTCCAACCCCTACTTCAAGCAGGCTTAGACCCAGGCTGCCAGGAGGAGAGCAGGACTCTAGGAAGGACAGCTCTCCTTTTGGCTAGACATAAACCAATGCTGTGTTTGGGTGGCTTTGTGCTGCTGTGGCTGACAGACCTGTCTCTCTGCACCTCCCTTTAACACCTTGTTCCTGGGTATATCAGAGGTCTCTGTGGCCAGCATGGATCTCTTCTGAAACATCTCTTTCTGTAGCATTTGCAGAGGTAAGTACCTCTGTTCTCTCTGGAAACTCCAGCTTGAACAATGCTTCTGGCCATCTGGGGATTACAGTTCTTGCTTTGAGCACCTAAATCCATGAAAGAAGGCAGCCCAGCCTGGAGAGGGAGAGACTGGAACAAACATCTTTGGTGTAATGATAAAATTAAAAGTGAGAAAGAGTCAGAGTATCTTGACAGATGCAATTGCTCACAAAATGGATTTTTTTCTTCCTATTTATTTTTCTGTCTCTAATTCTTAGCAGAGGCTATTGCTATTCAATAGTAAGAAGGCCACTGACTCATTAAATGGAGCCACTGCTCAGTTTGAATTCTCTGGACTATGAGAAGTGACTTCTTGTCCATGCAAGATCATTGATGATTTTCCCCACCTCTGTGCAGCAGAAGGCAAACCCAAAGACAGGCAATACCCCAAGCCACCATACTCCATCTTCCTGTAATGTTTGTGCCCCTGCAAATTCTTGGTGTACTGGATAATTGATCAGACAGCTGAAAATTGGTAAATGGTTTGAAAACTGAGAACTCCCAGGTTGTTGCTGGATCATCACCCTCCGTCCATGCTGCAATGCCTTCATGTAGAAGATGCCCACACAGATAAAATCAGTTTGGTGTTTAATTTTCTGGGTAATAATTCCTGTGAGTCTGCTTGGGCTGTTCTGCAGTCCCTTGGTCACCTTTCCCTAAAGTACCAGCAGCAGTGCCATGCAGGGTTCAGCTGGAGCCTGTTCTGTGCATCTCTCATATTTGACATGAGAATGTGTCCACATAAGGAGGATATCAAGTGAACCTCCCCCTGAAGCAGAGTGACTCTGTCAGTGAGCAGAAATTGCTCTCCCTCCCTCACAGAGGAGCCAACATCTCTGAGCCAGGGGAATGCAGATGATTTATGTTTTGAGCTGCTCCCTCCAAGTCAGACACAATGCTACTGAAGCAAGGCCAAAAGGTTCCATCCAGATGAAATCAGACTGGCTGACAAAGATCAGCTCAGCTGATCTTGAGTTCAATTAATCTATTCTGGACCACAGTTTCTTTGTCACAGGGATGTCCTTTCTGTTCTGTTTGAAATCGGGGAGAAACTGAAAGTTAGCAGAAGATAATACAAAGCTGCTCTGCAGCATATACCCTTGTGTTTCAGAAACATTCACAGAGAGAAGAACAGATTTTTCTGCCTTTCCACATCATTCCTTAAAAACAGTTTTGTTACTGTTTCTTTCATTCTCAAGAAGACAGCACAGGCTGATGTGCAGTCTTTGTGAAGGGATATGGTCATGGATATTTAAGAGATAAAGCACAGACTGAGTTACCAAAGATCACTGTGCACACACTTTCTACTTTGTTTTTCAACTAACAGCCACATGGTTTATATTAGGTGGCCCAAAAGTCAACGCTACCTTTTTATCACCTTTTATCCTTTTTATCACCTCATTGCACTTGAGGTGATAGTATAGAGGCTGGATGCTCTTGATCCATGTCAGAGAAGAGACATGTCCAAATGAAGAGACATGTCCAAACGCAGAGATTTGCTTCAGTTTCTTCCTTGAGACACTGAGGAGCTGCTGTATCCTTGCCAAAGCATGATGGACCTGGGGCCTTCCCACTCAGCCACTGACTAGTAACCATGTTCACAGGACCAATCCTATCAAACTCAGCAGGACTATTCCCTTGAGCAATTACTCACCACACCAGCACCATTGTTGAAGCATAACTGAATATTCTTTTTTCAAACCTCTTCTGCTTTCTGAATGCAAAATAATTCAAATTATTTAGTGCATTACAAATCTTCACTGTACAGAGAAGTTGTTATTGCTTTCAAAAAATTTGTTCCAGATAATTTTGTCAGCATGATGAAAATAATTTAACATTAATTTCATTTCATTCATTTCATTGAACATTAATATCTCCAATGTAATTGCAATCTTAAAGCACTATTCATTTTATTGTATGGATTAAATGTGCAAGATATTGGTTCTTTTGCTTATAATACCTGACATCACTTAGGTTTCCCATAAGGAATTTTACTGCATGCATTAGAAATCGTGTATTTAAGACACTGAAAGCAAACAATTTTTGTAATCTTTAGTGGAGATTCATATATTTTTGAGCTGTACAAGTGGTTTGTTTTATTCCAGTTCAAGTACTCCTGACTTTCACCACCAACCAAGTCTGGCTTCTGCCTCAATGAGCCAGTAAGAAGCAATGATGGTGGATGATGATGAAACCAAGGATCTCTGGATCCACAGTGGGCAGATCCTCACATACCCTTTCTGGGTTTAAATAAGCATGACTGTCTCTTGATGGGTTTAATCTACAAATAAGTGCAGAATAGAGCAAGAAACAGGGTGTCAAATCTCACCAGGCCTGGGGCATCCCCTATGGCACTGACTAAGAATGGGTGGCGTTAGATTCCTCGGGCAGAGCTGCTCTCTGCCCACTGTGCTCTCCCTGCAGAGCCTGCCCTCCCTTCAGCCACAGCTCCGCAGTGTTCCGGGACAGGAGGCTGCATGTGGAGAGAGCAAACTGCTTGGGTACGGGCCTGTGCCATGGAAAAGACGGATGCAGCTCCTGGACACGCTCTCTTCTTCTCAGAACAAAACAAAATCTGTCCAAAGGTAAAGAATCCTCATCTGTGAGTTCCATCCTCTGTTTCCCGCCCCCTGTCTAGGTTCATCACAGCCTGAATCTGTAATGTTGTGAAGGTTAATGGAGGTTGTGTAATGTACCCACAGTGTCTCCTAAAATTGCAAAAATCCAGGAAGAATTGCAAGTCTAATCCCTTGTTACTATATCTTCTGCTGCTGAAGGATGATAGGAAGGAGCCATTTTAATTTTTCTGAAGTATTACTCCTTTCTTTGGCTGTCCATAAATCGCATTACTTCTGTTCCCTGACATGTCTTGCATATAGTGGAATTACTTTCAGCTGCCTTAGATAAGTTTTTCTAAATCTGATTATTGCAGAACAAAGACCATCAGAAAAAGCAGCTAAGGGTCATCTTCTAACCCCCAATCTGTCTCTGACATTGGGGAGATGCTTACCCTTGCTGCAGTCAGTCATCGCTCTTACTTTCACTTAGCATGAAAGGCAATTCTTAAAAGCATTCATTTTGATTCCTCAGAATTAAAATGTGGAACCTGCCATGTTTCTTACAGCGGAGATAACATTAAAGTATAAAAATTGCCCTGCGATCTTTGGATCATTTTCTCTTGAATCATTTTATCCTGGTAGCTGTTTCTCCTAAAAGGTTCACAGTGCTTGGAAAAGGAAACCAAAAGAGCTAATTGTATGCCAAGAAAGCTTCATAATTACTTATTTCAGCCAATAAAATAATTGATCCAATTTGGCAAGAGTTTCATACTCTAAATTTTCACCCAGAATGGGTGATTAAGTGCTGTGCTTTCCCCTGGACACATTGAATTCCAGCTACAGCCAGGAAATTGGGCTGCCTAGGCTAGTTAGTACCTATAGGAAATATCTCTTGCAGCTCAAAAGTGCTGTATATTTTTGCACTGATGACAGCACTGCTGTGAGAAATAGAAGTGAAGGACACTGGAGAAATGATCCCAGCTGTGCCACTAGCTGAGAGCTGCTCAGCGCTCCGTGGGATTTGCAGAACATGTAAGGGGTCTAGAGGCTTCAGTTGCACTGGGAAGTCTGCACAGGTGTCTGTGCTGGTTGCTGCTTTCTCCTGGAGTAGAAGAAGGGAGATCAATGAGCTTGCAAAGATGCTCAGCCTGTGCCTCAGCCATAGCAGGGAGCCCTCTCCTTCCTAGGACCTGCTGCCCCTGGGCCTGGGAGTTTGAGCAGCCCCTGCCAGTCACAGCCAGCCAAGAGGGACAGTGGGAGAAAGTGGAAGGTTTCCAGAAACAGCCTCTTGTCAAAGGAGACCAGAAGCAGCCTTCTCCCAAGCAATCCCAAGCAAGCCTGCAGGACTGGGGCTAGGGTTTTACCTGGAGCAGAGCCTAAACTCTCTCTGGAGATGGACAGGGCCGGTCAGAGGTGCTGGAGCTGATTTGCTGCAGACCAAGCAGAGCTCTGGCAATGCCCATGGGACTTTCCAACAGCTTCTGCTCCAAAGCACCTCACCTCTGCTGTGACTGACTGTGTCAAAATAAAAGAGGCACATCTCTCCTGTAGCAGCTTGATTTAGCACTGAACTGCTCTGCAGAGTATTAAGCTAATTTAAGTCTGGCTTTATAATATTTTCAAAATACCTTTGTGCATAGTTTCAAGGAACTTACAAATTCAGTGTTATGACACACAAAAACTCAAACAGGTCTTGGCAAGCTGGTGGAAATACAGTTTCTGAATCTCCCATTGACAGAATTAAAGTCAAGACCATATTTCTCTCTGGTGAAGTAGCAAAGTGAGCAGCCAATATGGCTGTTAGTCTCCATTATCTCTGTTTGCACTAATTCAAAGGGACCAGTAACATTCCTTTTCTTTTAGGTTCATCAGTGCTTGTGTTGCAAAATGACTTTTATTATCTCTGGTAAATTATTTCTTCTCAGTAATGAAGCTAGAGACAGGGAAAGAGAAAAGATGAGAAGAACAGGAAGCAAAGCAGTGCTACTGTGTGCTGCAATTAGAGAGAGAAGAGGCTCAGATGTCTGCTGAGGGCACTGGAATTACAGCCACTGCCACCAGCAAACCACTGGGACACCATCAATGAATCCTGCTCATAAAGTAGTTTTGGAGTCTACCTTGTTTCTTCTTCTACCTCCAAATGATAGCAGGCCAGAAGCTGCTGAAAATCTAGCGCAGATGTCCTTGGTAATCTAATGGCAAAAGTGTACCTGACAGGCCCAAAATAAGGGCTTCTATTTTTGGCGATGTAGCACAGACAGGTAGTAATATCACTTGGGTTCAGACTGCTCAATTTGGAAAATTTTCCTCCTTCCCTTCCCTTCCCTTCCCTTCCCTTCCCTTCCCTTCCCTTCCCTTCCCTTCCCTTCCCTTCCCTTCCCTTCCCTTCCCTTCCCTTCCCTTCCCTTCCCTTCCCTTCCCTTCCCTTCCCTTCCCTTCCCTTCCCTTCCCTTCCCTTCCCTTCCCTTCCCTTCCCTTCCCTTCCCTTCCCTTCCCTTCCCTTCCCTTCCCTTCCCTTCCCTTCCCTTCCCTTCCCTTCCCTTCCCTTCCCTTCCCTTCCCTTCCCTTCCCTTCCCTTCCCTTCCCCTCCCTTCCCTTCCCTTCCCTCCCTGTCACTATTTGAAGCACACATTCAGCTCAGAGATGAAGCAATGCCACACCAG
Organism: Calcarius lapponicus; assembly: GCA_039654755.1. Taxonomy (NCBI): domain Eukaryota; kingdom Metazoa; phylum Chordata; class Aves; order Passeriformes; family Fringillidae; genus Calcarius; species Calcarius lapponicus. The sequence continues at coordinate 26,947,300 of CM077464.1, forward strand.
TCCCACAGTCAGTGAATCCTCTGCCTTTGCTGCTGCTGGGGAAGGGGGACACAAACTGAACATGCTGAACAATACTGCAGGGCTTGGGAGCAGGATGGGGGTTCCTCAGAGCAAGGTGAAATATTGTCTTCCCATTATGGCTGCAGCAATTCAGTCTGGGTTTGAAGGCAATGAAAGTGCTTCACTCATTTAATCAGATACTGATCGATGGCTGTAATATACTGTGTCAACAATTTCTACAAGGGAATAAGGGTTCACTGAAATAAATCAGACTCCAGCAGACACAGTTAGAAGAGGTAAAAATTATGTCAATCAACTAGCTGTTTGATTCTGGTGTTGTGCCAGAATTGTACATCATTCATTTTCAGTACTGCTAAATATTTTGTTTCTCACATCCAGTAACATGCATTTGCAAAAGGCAGTAACCTCTCACTTTTCCTCCCATGGTGTAATTGTACTTACTTAAAACCCCTTTAGATGGCCTTGTTTTCCATGCTCACTAGAAAGCACAAGAGATTAAACACAAACTCTTTTCTTTTAGGAGTAAAATTTCAGCGTGTTTCAGTTGCATTCAAGTAATGTGAGTTCAGTTCTTGGCTCTGTCGTATCTTTTAGGGGTAAGACTTTTTCCATTTCTACCTTCTGTTGTCTACCAACCAAGTTTGTGTAACTAAGTCACCCTTCTGTTTCATCACTTGTCTACATGAGGAACTTTTTACATGAAGCTGCACATGTGGGCACATCTAACATGCTGCAGTTCAGATCTTTTGCTCTTAAGGATTACTGCAACATAGATTGCTCTAAATAGCAATACCCTGAGGGTTTGGGATGCAAATTTAGTGAGAAATGAAGTAAATAGTAACACCAATCTAGCTCTGCACTTGTGTTGTGGAACAAATAATTTTATAAAAAGTTTACATTTTTCAGATAACTTATAAAATTACTGAAAATAAATTTATTAAAATAATTAGAATTTATTATAAGAATTATAATTTATAAAAGAATTATAGAATTGTAGAATCATAGAGTAGTTTGGGTTAGAAGGAACCTGTAAAGGTCATCTAGTTCAAGCCTCCTGCAATGAGAAATAACCACTTATTTTGGAGTTCAATAAAGAGTAGGGAGCTACTTCAAAATAGAGTTCTTTTCAATTATGCTTTTAAGGAGATAACTTTTATAAATAAGCATAAGTAATTGTATTTCATAAATAAGTTCTTTCAGCTCTGTGAGCTTATAATTATTTTCTAAATGAATAAATTGAGATATTAACTGTGAAACTTAAGCTTTACTTTGTAATATTTGGATGTTCTCATCTTGTATTTAAGCTAAGGCAGCTGAAGTTTGGAGCGCACTAAAGTCCTCTCCCTGAGCTTGGTGACTCAAACTGGATGAGAATCTCAGTGGAAGAACTAAGCAGCCAATTTAGTCTTAACTTCATTCAAAAACCTTCTTAACAAAACCACAAATTCCTGCATTTCAGAATATCCCAACTGTCTATGAGCTACAATATTGTGAAAACTTTCATTCTTGCATTGATCACAAAATTGTTTCGGTTTCATTATTATTCTGCAGCTAAAGAGAAGAGTTAACAGGAAAATAACAACCAGTTGTCAACAGCACATTCTGCTGATTTCTTCTGTGTAAGAATGTAAGGAATGTAAAATATAGGGGTGTGAATCTTGTATCCAATTATTTATGAGATAAAGTAGTCCCTAGGAAGCACAGAAACAGCCCCGAATGTCAGCAATTTCACTTGCCATGACTATTTCTATCTGAAAATTATCCCTAAGGTTTTCTGCAGTGTTACCTCTGGGGATGGATGTAATTGAAGTGCCATCAGAACTGTCTTATCCTAGGGACAATCACAAAATCATAGATTATGCTGAGTTGGAAGAAACCCATCAGGATCATCAATACCAACTCTTGGCCCTGCACAGGACACTCCAAGAGTCACACCATGTGTCTGACAGTGCTGTCCAAACACCTCTTGAACTGTCAGGTTTGGGGCTGTCACCCCTTCCCTGAGGAGCTGTTCCAGTGCTCAACCACCTTCCGGGTGAAAAACATTTTCCTACCCCATTTGAGACTGGGCTCTGTGATGAATCCAGCTTTGGGAATGTATCCAGCCCTGACTTGGTACTGGGCTCCTGCTCAGCCCCTCTCCTGCCTCCTCCCCATGTGAGTCCCCACATGACCCCACTAGAGGTGAGAACAATTTTCCCCTTCAATTTTCAGAGATCAAAGATGTCAGAAATCATTGTCCCAAACTGAAGAGATATAACAAATAATATCAGCTTCAAAAATCCATTAGCATTGTCTTGACTGAGTAATTTTCACATATTGTAGTGTTAGACATCATTGTCCAACATTGTTAGAGAGCTCAGACAATTGTAAAAAGGCTGTAGGAAATTTCTCTATGCAAAGGTAAGTGAACAAAAAAGTGTCATTGAGAGCAATTAATTGGAAGGTAACACTGTTACAGACATTCATTTCATTACTTCATATCTGAAGTAATCAAAAAGCTTTCCTAATGCAGAATGAGATTAATTGATTCCTCTCAATATTATGCTGACCATATCAAGTATCTTTCAAATGCAAATGAAATCCAGATCTGACATATTCAGAATATTAAATAAACTGTGAAGAAAATCGATGTGCTACTTAAATGTTCAACATGACAAATGTCCTTTGAGCCGCGTATCTCGCAGCATTCATTTAGCTGGTTTTGAACATTTCCCCAAGATCTGAGCTTCTTTCTTTTGTTTCCAGGGAAGTTCTCAACAAGGAAGACCTCCTTGTAATCCTCTTGTTCCAACAGCCTTACAGCTACTCTAAGTTTTACAACCTCAATCTGAATGTAGATTGCAGGGAAAATGGCCATGCAAAAATGGTACCAAAGTACATATATGAACACCTTAATTAATGGGATTCTCCTCTTGAAGATGACTGGCTGTTCTATCCAAATCTATCCAGGTATTTTTCAGCAAAAATCCATCAATACAAATGTCTGTGTCTGTGACTTTGGAGGTCTTTGCCACTCTGAATGTCATCTGTGTTGCATTTAGCTTTGTGCAGTGGTTGGATGGCTTTGGGGTGGGACTGGTGTTCTGTGGAAAACAACAAGCCCTGGGTCAGGGCAAGACAGAGCCATGTCCCTGCAGATCAGCACCCTGTTTTAGCTGCACAGGTCAGCTTCAGGAGCTCTGATGCAGCAGCAACACTACAGGATGTTCGGAATACTGGCTGGGGTTTCTGGTGGATTTTGTTTGCTTTTTGTTTCAATGGCTTTTAGAAATAATGCATCTTTGCATTAAGTTAGAAATAGTTTTGTTTTCCCAATTTTTCCCCAGACATCTCCCTGTGGGCAAAAAAACCCTGTCTGGTTTGTTGACAAAAATATAAGATAGAATCAGGTTTGCACTATGTCCTGACTAATCTAATTCCCAGTGGTTCTGCAAATCAGTAGAAGCATAAGGCCATGGTAAAGAATGATCTTCAACTAAAAAAAATGCAAGCAGAAAAAACTTTTTGTTTTGCAACAAAAAAAAAAGGGTTTTAACTGTGAATGGATTATATATACTATTAATTTGCATCCATATGAGACACCAATGAAAGAAATTTCTGTTGGTAGATGAGGCCCCCAAATATCAATATTTGTTTGGCTGCCAGAGAAAAGCAAATAGCAGACAAAGAGGATGCATTTCTTGAATTACAGCACTTTTCATTAGCTAATCCCCAGGAGGATTCCTCTGGATGTGGAGAAATGCAAACTGTGATCACATGAGAGCAGGGAATCAGAGAGAATAAGCCTTTATGAACCCAAAAGAATGTCAACACCTGGATAGCCAAACAAATGCCATGCCTCTATTCCTTTTCAGATCCAGAGGGCTGTTTCCAAATCAGAGAGGAAATAATGTATGATGGGACTAAAACCTTTCCCTTGAACCATTATTAATTAATCTCTCCAATGTATTATTTATAGAAACTCAACACTGTTTTGGTCATCTACTGTCTGTGACTGCCTTGTTCATTTCTCTTTCAGTGGAGTTGTATGTGATTCATTGCAGGATCTCTGTTATGTGCTGGGGAGGAAAATGGTGACTCCTGTGAAAGTGTTTATAGGTGACACAACTCTGTGGTCTTTGCACTGTACACTAGAGGCAAAGTATTTCAGAGTGAAATGGAACACGATGCTGAACATGTTGAACCTGACATAATGCTAAAATGTTAGGAGACTCTGATTGTTGATAATCCAGTTATTGGCAGTATTCCCTCATCCCCAAGTATTATTTACCACATGTGAGGCTTGAGGAGAAATCTGAAAGAGGAAAATAAAGTCTTTCTAAATACTACAGAGAGATCTTTGAGTCATAGGGAAGGGGAGATATGAGGCAATGACTTGGACAGAGAAACAAGAGACAATTGTGATAGCTTAGGCTGAAGGAGAAGAAATGCAGATGGGAAAGAATATTGAGGTGGACTTAAAGACACCACTTTGAGGAATCCAGAGAAGCTAGTGAAGGGTCTGGAGCCTAAGCCTTATGTGAAATGGCTGAGAGAGCTGGGGTTTTTTAGTTGAGAGAAAGGGAGGTTTAAGGGTGACCTTACCACTCTCTACAACTCCTTGAAACAAGGCTGGAGCCAGGTGGGGGCTCAGTCCCCTCTCTCAGGTAACTATCAACAGGATGAGAGAACATACTCTTAAACTGCACTAGGAGAGGCTTAGGACATTGGAATGGGCTGCTCAGGGTGGGGGTGGAGTCACCATCCCTGGAGGTGTTTAGGGAAAGCCTGGATGTGGCACTCAGTGCTGTGGTCTGGACATGGCAGTCAGAGACTGGACTCGGTGATCTCAGAGATCTTTTCCAACCTAATTGATTCTGTAATTCCATGAAAGGGAGCAGCCCTTGTTTCATCAAATCAATTTACATGTCAGAAAGCTACCTGACTCAGACAGAGCATCCCTTTCTTTACATTTCCCACATTTCTGTGCTTTGGGCTGTAGCACAAATTTGATGATTAGTGAGTCGGTGTGTGTTCAAATACAAGTTGCATCTTTTTTCTGGTGTAGGTAGTTTTATATGTGCATATTTAAATAAAATTAATGATTTACAATACAGAATAAGAAAATGTGTTTTTTCCCCACTCACCTACTGGGTTATTTTGCTGGTTCATTTATAGAGAATATTCCTAATATGCTTTGGGACCAATCTTACTTTGTTTAATATAATGCTCTTCTGTTCAAGGATTCATGTTTGCAAGAGTCAACATGCACTTCAACCCAACAATTTTGTAACTGTACTTTTCTGTTTGTGGCACTAAACAATCATTATAACATCTCAAAGGATAAGTATTAGACTTTAAATTGAAAATTCAGAACATTTGCTATTATAGAAAAGGAAATAAATTTCTGAAAAACAAGACATGCACCTTACTGCTTTTTCAAATGCAAAGTTATCCTTAACCAAAGTAGGAACTAATTGCAGTGAATGATAGAGCATGATAACAGCTATTCTCAGCCAAATGTAAATGAAATTTTGGGTACTTGAATCACCTTCCTGTTAAAGAAACATAGAGCATGCTTATTTAAATACAAATTACTCCTCCTATCATATACTGACGCAAAGCCATGGCTGATAACACTTGGACACCTATCATCTGAATCTTCCGGATGCCTTTTCTTTCTTGGGTAAGAAGGATATACAGGATAATGAGTAGTCTAAACTGTGTTATGAAATTGTAGGAAGATGTAATTTTAAAATGTCAGTACTCCATTCCACACTGCTAATAGGGCTTTGTTGTCCTGGCTATTCCTTATTCCAAGTGCTTGGTTTCACCAAAAATGAGAGAGGGAGAATTTTTTGCTGTTTATATTCTAAGTACACCCTCAGTTCTCAGAAATGTCCATTACACAACACAGGAAAGGAATGATAAGAAAGTCCCTGCTGCATTCAAGGCACCAAGCACTCCAGGAGGAGCTGAGATTTCCTGGCCTCATCAAACCAGAGGAGTGTTATTAAGCAAAGAGGCAGGGAACAAACTTTTTGTCACCTTACTTCAGATGCATGTGCTGAGAATAGTATTTCACACTCACCTAATGACTTACAATCACATTTTCAAAGCATCACATCTTTATTTTAATAAAATGTGTAGCAATTCTTTCAGTTATTGTGTCCACAGGAGTTTTCTTCCTTCAGAAAAATAATGACCACATTATGCATTTTCAGCAAAGGTACTTCACAAGTTGAAATGAATTGAATGATACATCTATAAAGTAGAAATCACCTACTCAGTATGGCACATATTGTTTTTTCTTCTGTTTAGCTTTTGCCTGTGTTTGTGTAGAACTATGCTGTTTTACAGTTAATAGAATTTAACAAAACAAATTTCCCAAGCCTTCTGAATGAAATCCAGATTGATTTGCTAGAGAATGTGCAAAGAAGAAGAGAAGATCTATTAGAATTGTTTGCCTCTTTATTAATGGAGAAAGCAAGCTCTAGAATGACTTTTGCTGCATGAGTGCATGTGGATGTGTGCCTTAATACACAAACTGGAGGATTTGCCTGAAGGACCCAGCTAGGAGACAACAGCTTCTTAACATGTAGAAATTCAACTGCTTCCACTCATCTAGACATAATCTTCATGAAGAAAACAAGTGCTGGGCATCTGCAGTGCATTTCTGAACAACAACCAAACAAATAAAAAAACAGCAAGGAAAAATTTTCAAATAATGTGTTTTGTTCCTGCACAGGCAGATAACATCAGATCGTGTTGGGAAACAACATATTTGAACAGCATTCAAGAGTCAATCCACCTTGTTTTAAAGATATTTGAAATTATTCATTTTGCTGGGAAGGTTTTATTGACATATTACGTTGTGACATTTTAGTTCATCGTATGTCTCTTTTTTCAGCTCCCAGTGATTTCAGAACAGCACAGTAAAAACAACACTGAGTAAGACTACATTAAGTCTATTCATTCTAAATCACTATTTTTATTTGTTTTGTAAGTTTCCTGAGAGATCAAGTAGTGGGATGAAACTTGTCATGTTTCATTGTTTGGTTTTTTTAAACTATCAGCTAAACATTTTCTGCTTTTTATTTTCATGACTAAATAGGTGGGGCTTTTAAAAGCCATTAATTCAGCTGGTTTTTAATAACTTACATTGCAAAACCAAACAAAACCCAACAATCTCACAGGATCTAAAGGTGAAATTTGGTTTGTCAGTACATTATGAGGAAGATGAAGACATTTTGCAAAAAAGTTCTGTGACTGAGATGCTCCCAGCCCATAGTCCAACAGTCAGCACCAATAAGAGAACTGAAATTTCAATAAGGAATCACAGCTTTTCTGTGGCAAGGAGGTGAGTCTGAATGAGGCCTCCCACTTTCAGCAAAACATGTTTAACACTTGACTTTCTCATTCACCTTCTCATCTTCCAGTTCCTTCCTTTTGTCATCATGTCTAGCTGTATCCAGGTTGACCAAAAGCCTTGCTCATCTCTCTCATTTGCACAATAATTTCTAATTATATTCTGCTTGTTTCTGGAAATGCCCAAATGCATAAAATCATTTCCACGTGTATGTCTGCCAGGAAGGCATATTTTCCTTGTTTGTTTATAGCCTACTAAGAGTTATTCCTGGCATGGTCTACTGCAAAAGAGAGGCGCACTGTGATCATCCTCTCACAACACAACACAACACAACAGAAGCCTCTGTCCAAAAGGGCAAACAGTACTGTAGCAGATATCAGCTTGTATCCTCAAGCTGAATCATCTGCCAAAATCCGTGGAAGTCCCAAGGATGAGATCCCACTTCACCCCAAACAATGAGATGGGAAGTGATGAACTTTCACTTCATCATCAGATGAGAGATGGACTTTCTTTGCAGGACAAGATCTCTGGGGAATTGTGTAAATCACTGTAGGAATTAGCTTAACCTGGGACAGTCCTGGCTGAATGGCTTGCAAAATCCACCTTAGACCCAAACCAGAGCATGAAATACCAAAAAGGCTCTGAGTTTTCATACAGAAAAATTGATTCATTAAACTTGTTAAATTTAGTGGGAATAAGGAGTAATTATACTTGCATTTTCAAGTTTGCCTCATCCTCTTTGTCCTCTTGCTTTTCCCCCTGAAGCTTAAGCAAGTTTCATTTGTATTCCTGGACTATCTTTGACATTATGCATTGCTCTCCAGTGATCACAGATCAATAGATGTTCCCTGGTCCAAGTCCCCACATTTGCGCGTCCGTGTCATTAAAACAGTTCAATTTCTGTGCATTTTTTTGGTGCCAGCTCTTGCTCAAAAACAATTCATACATCTTCATCTTGGCCAGCCGAATTCTGCACCTGCATGTGGGCTCTAGCTAACATCAATATCAATTTCCATCCCTCATTAAAGATACTGAATAACATGGGAATGCTGCACCAGCATCACATTCAGTGTTTTCCTGAGAGATTATTTTGTTATTAGAAAGCTATTTCCCTTCTTTTTTTGCAGTAACAGCTGCCAGCCATCCATTTGCAATGATTGTTTTAAGGGTCTTCTATCCCATCTTACTTGGTAACACAGTCCTGTTTCCTGGCGAGGTGATCCCCAAAGTGCTCCCTGGATGAGGGCAATCATGATGACAGCTTTCACCTGGTACATCTATCTTTCTTCCTGTGAGCCAACCTTCTCCCCACTGGACACATGTAATTGCTGCAACAGAAGCCAATTTTCATAAGTCACAGTGGTGTCTAGCTCCCCCTTCAGAAGCTGAGCTTCTTTGCTATATTATTCCAGGAGCTAACCTTACATTTTGCCTGCTCACATTTTCAATCCAGTGTCAATCCCAATGATTTCAAGAGCAGTGAGTCATATTCCATACCAAATCACATTAAATTATCATATCGTGACTCAGAGATGAAAGGGAGTAATTTGCATTTTAGTGGGGTACTGATTTTTCAGACAGCAATCGATTTGAAAAAGGTCTGTTACTAACTTTCCTTCAACTTTGGTTAAATGATTAGCATATGTAAAAAATTCAGGCACTAGAATGGATCAGGTATTTCCATAGATATTAATATAAATGTAAACATAATCCCTTGAGATAGTCGATGTTATTGTCCTACAACAATTGTTTACAGTGGTTTAGAACAAAAATCTGCCACACTTTGTGATGTTGTTTTACCATGCTGCATTTTTAACATGGCATCTGCAATGGCATACAGCATCTGTACTACAGGTAATCACAAATATTGCCCCAACAACCACAGCCATTTCAAATCCACCTTTTGTATATTAAATATCATTAATTTCCTGATCAATATATGCTTCTCCTGAATAGGGCAGAGCTTTGGGAATAAAGAGCTTATCAACAGGTTTTGCTACTTATCACCAGTAACCTGGCTGAGCTGCTTGCAGAGCTTACAAAGATGGTGTAGCAAAGGCAAAAGCCTGAGCATTTTCAGCTCAAGGATCCATTCCTGGCTTCTGTGCTTTGTAAGGTGAACCTATTGCCATATTTCAAAACTTGTTTGTTACATTTAATCACGAAGCTGACTCAGGGTCCTTTCTGCTTGGGGCAGCAGTCAAGCCTCTTTTTTCAAGAGAAAAAACAACCTGTGAATTTCAAGACAAAAATGACATATTAAGGCATCCTAAATGTCATTAATCATTCAGAAGGTAGGAAAAGCCAGACATTGAAAATGTGACTGTAGATTTTCTCCTCTCCCTGTGCATGTTCTATGTCATTAACTGTGTGATCACATACTTTTCTTAATACAGCACAGTAATTGAATTGAGCTGCCCAGATTGCTGCGTGTGTGTGGATATGGTACCAATTACTATTCACTGCGTGCTCCATCTCTCCTGGAAGTTCGTGCATTACTCCGGAAATCTGCTCATTTTCTGCAGACCTTCCTGAGCAGGTCCTGTGTGTGCATTTTGGTTGTGTTTAACAGGAGTCCATACACTTGAAGAAACCTGACAGCAGAAAGAGAAACATGGGCAAGGGATGGGGAGGAGAAGGAAATAATCCCCATCTCCTCTTTGGCCATATGTTCTGGGGCATGGCTGAAGTAGCCCCTAATGAACAAAATTCACCTCTGTGTTTCATCCAGAGCTCTTTGTCCATCCTGCAGTGTCACAGGACTGTCACAAGGGCAGGGTGACAGGGAACTCACAGAAGACAAATGTACTGGGAGACTCAAAGTGTATCTGTACTTCATGGCTATCACTACATGAAAGCAGGCAGGGAATATCTCATTTTTACAGCTCACAAATGGCACATAGAGTTACTAGAGAATAGCCAGTCTGAAAAACTGCTTTGGACAGTATCTTACCTCCATGTGATCCTGGTTTACAGAGAAAGTGACATGGCTTAAAGCCCCAAACTAGAGACCATTGTTCAGCCACACTTTGCTGACAGCACAGGGTAAAACTGCTCTGTGCATCCTGCCTGTGCAAAGGTGCCAGGGGTCAGGGTGAGAGATCCATGAGGGAGAACAGGCTGCAAGGGAATTTTGTCATGGATAGGAATTAACTCTTTACTGTTCTGATGGTGGCATTGCTTCTTTGACAATATGTTTAATTCCATTTTGAACATTGTTTCAAGTAATCAACACTAAATTGTGACAAGGATGCTCTTATGATCTCTGAGTTGGGGAAAGAACCTGTTCATCTTATCAGCAATGTCTTGGCCTGTTAGTTTGTTATTTCCTACCAGAAAATAAGTGGCCAATCTCTAAACCCCTCTGTGGAGCAAATTCAGGCATTTAGACATATAGTTCAGCAGGGCACATAAGAGCCTTATGAAAGAACCACGGGCAAGCAAAGAGAAATCCAACAAAATAAACCAAGCCAATTGCTTTCCTATCAGTCCCTGCAGGTCTGGCCAGGGTTTCTCACAGGCTCCATCTCAAGCTCCTCTCCTGCCATGTCCTTTGCTATCTCCATTGCTTCTTCCTGATCTCAGAACAGATCCTCACTGTGCAAGTACCTAGAGTTTGCTCCCTTACCTCTTTCTGGTTTAGACAGGCTTCCCATGCTGTGGTGCATTGAATTCTCTTCAGCATCAATAATTAATGAAAACATTATTTCTACTTTGGATTCTTACTATGTCACTACTGGATTCAAATGGCAATTATGAAAGATCTGTAAGAGATGTTGATTTGCTAGCAATGATGAAAACTGTGGAAACATTAGAAGTGATTGAGAAAGCAGTGTAATTCTATGAAAGTCCATGCACATGAACCTTTTGGGTTTTTTCATAATAATGGTTAACAGTTAATGGCATATCAGCATTTTCAATAGTAATTGTATCTTTATAATTGTAAGCAATCACCAGAATCTTCTGTGATGGAAACAGCAAGGAAAAAGGGAAAAAGTGGATAACTTTTTTTATAAAGGATTTCTGTTCTTAGGAGTGCTGTATTAAATATACGGTGCTCAATACAAATAGTGTTGACCTTGAAAACAGCAATAAAGCCACAGCATATGTAATTGCTAACAGATGGTTCTAATTTTATTGTGTTGGCTATTCTCACTTGTATTCAGAAGCTTCTAACACTTAATCCTGCTCTCCTGAGTGTCCCTGTTTGCAGGATTACAAGATAAAATGACTGTTTTACTTACTTTGTTACCCTTTTTCAAAATGCTGTAGTTGCATTGTAATTCATAAATGTTTTATTATAAACACTGCTCTCAACCTGTCAGTCTGACCCTCTTGAGTAGGGCTTCATGCACCTCCTCTTTGGCAACCTATGCTTTGAAAGGCTGATTTTATTAGTTTTGTTTCTTTGAAAATTGTCAAAGAAGACAGCAACTGTCTGAATCAAGAAATTTTCTTTAAGACTCAGAAAACTAGATAGCCACCTCCCTTTTTCAGAATATATGCCTCTACTTCAGCAGATAGGATACAGAAGCTACTTCAGGCAAAAGATCAGGGCAGCCCATGCTTGATTTGATAAAAATCTCTTACTCCTCGACCTGGCATTTACTACATAGCAAAAGCAGCTCATTTCAACAGATCTCCTTTCTGGTCTATACTTACTGGTATACTGTCTCTGTGAATCTCCCTTCAAAGAAATCCTGGCATCATTTTTCTGGGAATAATTTCCTTTCCTCTTCATATAATTCTTTTACTGTGCTCACCAATGCAACATTTTTGGGGTACTCTCAAAGAACCTGGATAACTTCTGTAATGTCCTTGCTATCACCTCCCCTCCTCAGGAAGAGGTGAGCACACTGGAGCCTTTTGTCTGGAATGCTTCTGAGATATAATGTTGCAAAAATGAACATGAATGTTTGTGCGCCTATAAATTTCTTTTAAACCCCAAGGTCTTTTGTGTACATTGCACAAAAGTAGCTGGAGGTTGTAAGGATTAAATGAAGGTGAGACTGGGAAAGGATGGATTCCAAGGAAGAGTATCAAATTTTAGCTCAAATGTTGAAAGGACATTTTAAATGTTCAAGCTCCTAAATAATATGGGTGTTCTCAAGACACATTCTCTGGCATCAATTAAAAATACTTTCAGTAATGAATTGTAATTTACTTTCTACAGGCATTGACCATGAAGGTTTGCAGCTGGCAGTGAGGTCATAAAATATACAATGTATATTTTAAATGTGCATCTATTCACAAAGTTAATTTGTGGCTTAGACAGCTAAAAATCTACACATTATACACTTTAAAAAAAATTGCCTAAAGAAATAATAGGTCAGAAACATGATTTATGTTTTGTGTGGAACATTACTCTAGGAGGATAGGAAGCACTAATATTTAGAAACGTGTAAATGTTGGATTAATTGAAAGAATGGCATCCTGTTGACAGACCATCAGCAGTGATGTAGCCAGCTGCCAGATGAGTTAGGGATGGAGGAAGCACAGGAACTGTTGCCTTTTAATTCTCTTTCTTGCAATCTTATTCTCACTTCTGACTTTGAGGCCATGTTTTCTTGAATCTCAGTCTGACACGGAGTGATTTGGCAGCTTTTCTAATGAGAAATGCTGAAGTGCAGGTCATTCAGGAAAAGGAGTACTCAGGCTTTACATCGCTTTTCTTTTCTGTTATTAATCAGAAGCAAACTATCAGACTCTCCTCTCTGAGGGGCAATCAGAGGGACACAGAGCGAGGCTCCATGGGGTGACAGGGACAGCCCTGGCCCCTGCTGCCCAGCTTCCACCCACGAGAGCTGCCTCCCCAGGCGGCACTCTCTGTCCCCCTGAGGTGGGAAAAGAAGGTGAACTCTGGAGAGACACAAAATCAGAAACAGAGCAGCACTAGGACATCAATCAGCAAAGTTATTTATCCACCCTATAGCACTTTCTGTGCTGCAAGTTCTCCAGCTCAGATCTAAAGGATTTTAGCAATGATTTGGAGAGGCTTGGGAATTAAGAGGGTCTTAATTATGTATGCTGCTTTCTGCATTTCTTCAACTGTAATTATTGGAATTCTTTTTGTATTGTGAGTTGTAGAAAAGGAAAAAATACTCCTAGAGACCATTGGCTGCAGAGATCCTTCTTGCTAATGGGAACTGGCTCTGCCAAGGAAGCCTGTCATGTAATTCTTCCCACAAGCCAATTAAACTAATTCTTTTCACTCACTGTTAATTATTACTCTTGCTAAGATCAACAACTCTGTTGACTAGAATCTGCTGCTAATTTCCAGCCTAATTTTGTCAATTACCATTATATTATTATTAAGAAAATGTTTCATAAATTAAATAAATGAATTTTTCAGGCATTAAGACATTTTAGCTTCAAATCAAGCATGTCTGCATCTGGATTAGAAGTATCAAATTTTTAAGGCTGTTTTGTTTTGAGAACAAGAGATGGAGTCTTCCTGGGACTTTCAAAAGGAACTGAGTAACTGAACTCTTTTGCAAATCTCCAGTTTTCCTCTAGTTTTCCTTCCTTTCTGCTGCTTCTGAAACCAAAGTGAAATTTCAAATTTGGCTGTAACTCTTTGTACCACCCTGGCAAACAGAAAAATTTCTCAGCTCGTGGGCACAAAGGTTTGTCTTCCTCCCAGAGTGGCATGAGATGTTGAAGCATTTTAAACCTGTTAGATGTGGAACTAAATGCTCTCCTTTTGAGCCTGCAAAAGCAAGTTTAGAAGCTTTGATACTGACAGAGATGTAAGTTGATCAAGTATGCAAAGTAAAAGTTTTAACAAGACTACACAGGGTACAAAAACTTATTATTGACTGAGATGCTTCTCAGTCATTGTACATCTCCTGAAGATCTGTGTATTCATTGAACCCTTGCCTAACATCTAAATGGGTTAAAGGTTTTTTACACTTTAATGCTGAGCCAGTAAAAGTGACACTAATATGTACTTTTGAATTACATTAATATTCGCTATTGCAAATGCTGAAAAAATGTCAGAATGGGATGTAGTTAGTTCTTCCAAAACAACAACAAAAAAACACTGAGAGGGAAAAAGAAGCTAAATGGCCTCAGATCATTGTCTCATTTGTTATCAGATGTTGGTACAGAAAAAGCAGCTGATCCCTTACCTTAAGTTTAATGAGTGCTAGAGTATGTCATTCTTCAGTGACCTGATGTGCTGTGCTGAGATTACTGGCTTTTTTTTTTTTTTCTAAGCAGACACATTTCAGCTGTCTGCAATTTAAATACATTTGTGCATGACCTGGGTGAGGATGTGCAGGCAGTGCCCATTTTTGAGCATGGAGCAATTTCCTGAGGTTGAATTCTCTGTGAGTGCCAGTTAGCCCCTGCTTCCTGATGTTTAATGTGCAGCAAACACATGGATAAATCCTTGCATGGTTCACAAGGAGGTAATGTAGCCTGACAGCATCAGATGGGAATTTGGTTCCTGCTGCGCCTTAGGTGAGATGGGAGGAGAAAGTAGGAACTCTGGCTGTATGGATAAGCCCCAATGGGTTCATCCTCCCTAACACCACTTGACCAAAGGCTAGGAATTCAGTCTGAGCCAGGAATCTGGGTACTGCTGCCATCAGCAGAGGAAAACAGGCACCAATTCTTTAGTGACAGCAGCAGAACTGAACTGAACTGAACTGAACTGATCTCCCTAGGGAAGTATTGCTCTTTCTTCTCCTTAGAGAGAAAGACCAGCTCTATCAGAGTACACAATTCAATTTCAGAAAATTGCAGTTGTATGAGATGGACCCATCTTTCTTGGTAGCAACAGCTGCTGGGAAGGCAGTGGTCTTTTTTGTCCTGTGTAGGCAGATCCAGTAGCACAAGGTGGCTCTGGGATCTGTGTAGCAGAGGAGGATGGCTCTCTGCAGCAGCATCCCTATCCCCACCAAGATCAACAGAGTTGGTTTCTTCCTTTGAAATTAAAACCAGAATTCAATTCTAGCCACAAACTCTGTAATGGGTTTTCATCAAGAGCTAAGTCTGAAAATTACTAAAGATGTATGAGAGTGTGTGAGCTGTGTTTATTAGGAGCACGGGGCAAAACACTGTTACTGCTAGAGAATCTTCAATTACAGTCCTTATTCCATGCTAACTACAAACTGAAACCACTGGGAGTCTTGCAAGGAATTACAAAATTTCCAAATTAGTCTTTCAGCCTTGTGAACTATGACTTGTTAAATGAAACAACTTTATGGACCTATAGACCTACAAAATTCAGTGTGTCACTAGGACATGACACCAAGATTATTGATCTCCTCTCACTTTCATTTTCTAAGGTGCAACACAACAATTTAATCAATGAAATTTTAAAAATTTATTGGTTAAGAGGTCAGTAAATCTTTTTTCTCCCCCTTCCCCCCCCCCACTATATTCTACCCTACATTTGTCTTTGTTCACATTCAACCTACCATAAACAACATTTGAAATAAATTACTACATGGCAGATTTATTAGTTTTATGTGACTTATGTTGCCAGAGTGGAAGTCATTGATATTTCATCATTTGGGACCTGTATTTCTTATTTTCTTTTAAACTGCAAATTATTGTCTTTAGAATATTTATTTTCAAAACGAATTATAGAACATGTGAAGACTACTTAAAAATTTTTCTTTTACTTATATTTGCTTTCCTTCTCCCTTTTCACTTCATAAGGTATTTTCAATAATGCTTGTTGCATTTGTGCATTTGTATAAAATTAATTTGTATCTTTTCTTTGGTACCACAGATACCAGAAAAGCTCTGTGTGATATCAACTTGTATTGCATCAGACACATCTTATTTGAGATGCTTTAAAATGAAAGGGCAAAATGCATGCTACTCATTTTACCTATAGCTTCAATGAAGATTACTAAATTTCCTATGTAAGTGCAGTGTATTTAAATACATAATTCATGTGCATTACTGCAGAAACTTCTGCCAAGTCCTTCTAATTGATTTTTATTATTTCTTAAATTGAATTTTAAAATTTTTGTTCTGGCAGGAATTTGTCAATTTCTCATTCAGAAGTCACATCCCTTCAGGTTATGTCCAAATTAAATGAGCTGAAATTGAAGAAATTAAAATTTAGAGATGACTGAATATCAAGGTATCAGAAAGACCTATAGCAAGATTACTTTGAGCAGTCTGGTTTAGTGGAAGGTGTCCCTGCACATGGAAGGTGGGTTGGAACAAGATGATCCTTAAGTCCCTTCCAAATCCAAACCATTCTATGACTTTCTCTTCCCAAAGAACAGTGCAAGACTTGAGAGAGTATTTTAGGGCTTGGCTGATTTGAGGGTAGCACCATTTCCAGGTCCTGATTGCATCACTCAGCTGGGTTCTGAGGCCTCACTATGCTCACATAAAGCAAGGAAGTCTGGAAGATATTTAGTAACTTAAAATTGAGGTCATAATGAAAAGTACTTTAGCGTGCATTCTCCAAATCACAGTGCAACCTTTCCAGAATGAGCAGCAGAAAGTGCATCACACCAGAGACTTCTAATTGCTGCCATGAAGATGTCTGTGCTCCCTCCCTGGGAAGGGTCCCAGTCTAATGGCTCATCACAGGACTGGATTCCAGGGCTGTTTTTCCCACAGTGAATATCTGCTTCTGAAAAATGTCCTGTGTTGACAACAGCAACAGCATGACTTACCACTCCTCCTGATAGATACCTTTTATTTCATCAGGGGGAAAAAAAACCCCACTTCATTCAGCATTTCATCTATTATTTCCCCAGAATCATGCCTGAAGCCAGCTGTACACTTGACCTGTGTTTATCCAATACAGTCTTTACTACTGTCCCTATCCTTGCTTGAGGACCAAGCAGGACCAATAAAGCCCCTGTCTTGTGATAGGCACTTCATAGCCACTACTGCTTGCTTTGCAGTTCTTCATATCAATGGCTTCAGGAAAAGTGGCTGCCTTCTTGTTTGAGCTTCTCTCATTAAAAAACCCATAAGAAACAGCTGAGCAAATCCCACATTCCAATTTGAAAACTGTGAAGACCAACTTGAGAAAGGTGGTCTCAAAATGTTCAGCTGCAGCTTTTTTTTTTTGATGAAAGCTGTAGCTGCCTGGCTGACAGAGAGCAGACAGCAATAAGGCAGATGCTGCCCTGCCTCCCATATGTTCGCTGCACAAAATTAAATCCCAGCTCCAGTCAGTTAGCACTGAATGGTGAGAAATCCTGTCCATCGGAGTCCCAGCAGACCAACTTGTTTGCCCAGCAGCTCTCCTGGGTGTGCTGCACCTGCTGGCAGGCAGCCTGCTGCAGCAGCCATGCAATGGCTCCTTTGGTACCCAAAAATGAGGTGAGAGAAACAACCCTGGGAGAGCAGGGGAGGAGCAAAACATCTCTCCTTAAAACCCGTGATATTCTTGGTTCAGGGAGGACAGTTTCTCTTTTTCTGCTTGAACAAAAATCATTGAATGGAACATAAAAAAAGAAGCTTGGGAGCCTTAGGACATGTTTGATGGTTGTACACATTCATAAGAGAGCAACAGAGTAGTTGCTGAAGGGAGTGTTTTACACCCACCCCCGATATGCTGCAAAACATGGCACAAAAGCCTCCAAAGAGACATCAGCTAATAATAAAATTGCTAACTATAATCACACAGCAAGAGGAATGGAATCATTTTCTTTCACAATATTAATTATTTTTTTTTCAAAGGCTTCTTCCTGCAGGGAGTAGCATTTGCACAGGCATTTGGAAGAAAGTGCCTGTATTTGCAGCTGAAGCAGGCAGGGACAATGCTGACTGCAAACACCAGGATCTTCAGAAAAGCAGGAGAATGGAAGCTGGGAAGGTTCAAACAGGTTAAAGTCAAGTCCCTCTGATGACATTTCTACAAGACAAGTCTCCAGATGGAGTGACTCGAACTTCTGCTGCTATTATTAAAATGAGGGAATATTTTTCCTCTTTCACTTCAAGTAGCCATCACTTAATGTATAAATGCTGTAAATACTGTGCCTATGAAACGCTTTTTGACAGCCTTTTAATTATAATAATTAAAATCAGTTTACAAAGTCAGATGAAAAGGAGGCTGAGTTAGCTTGGCCTGTGACTTTGCCTGCCCAGAGGTTCCTGGTGGCAGAGATAGTGATAGTTTTTGACTGTGAAAAAGTCTTAGCTCTACAGCAGCCCCAACCACAACCTGATGGAGTGTTTTGTGTCAGCACAAAATTCCAACATATTATATTTTCATACCCGTGATAATATAAATGACCTCAAGCTTTGAATAAAATACAGTAGCTGGTCTATCTGTTTAAATGATTAAGCAAAGAGCCAGGGACAAATCTCTCCTGTCATTTCTGTGTCTGCTTGCTGTGCCAAGTACACAAAGAAAGCATGAAGACATCAGTATGAGGTGCATTTTCAGTCAGGGAGCTTTTAGGGAAATTACAGGGTTCTGCGGAATTTCATTCCCCATTAGGACTGACTCGTGTTAAAGTGGAAAAGGAAAGATCTCTTATACCTTTTCCCCTCTGAGAATCTGCATGCCATGTTTAGGCAGAATGTTTTATCTAATTGAGAATAATTATTCTATGAAACTGAGGCTGACGTTTAATTTTTTTTTTTTGGTGGCAATTCTAATCTACCATTAATATGCACAAAGTAGAGCATTGCTGTGACATTTTGTGGATAGTTTAAAACACTGAGAGAATGTCCCTTGTTATGACCCACAGAAAAATAATAAACGAAGGAATAGATTTTACTTGAATAAACCTTCATCTCTAAGCCCAAAGTAAGAAGATTTTCTTTGCCAAAATATGGCACTTCAGGGGTTAGACTCTGCTTTGGCTGAGTCCACTTCCTTTGCCAGATAATGTTGCACTGAACTGATATTCTGTGGATGCATTTCAGATACCTGGTCATAAGCAATGCAGAATTTCTGTGAATTAAAAGAAAAAGAGTATTTTAACATTTTGTATTTTCTTGTCTATCCACTTCAAGCAGGTCAGTGTACATTGACCTTTATAAGCCAGAGAAGACAAAAGGATTTTCCCACATGCCTGGAGAGGCTCACCAGCCATTGCAAGGTGCCTCAGCAGAGACTGCAGCACTTAGACAGGAAAAATCTGCACAGCTGCTCCCTAAAAAAGAGCTTATAAAGCTAAACTGCTATGCCTACCCTGGTCAACATCCACTGTTTGATGCATTAGGACTTTAATAATTTCTCATTTGAGAATAACTGGGTAATTAAAACACATATAACCGAAGAAAACATGGAGGGAGGGAAAGAATGATCTTGCGCTCTATTACTTGCAAGTCGTGTACTGATCTTACTCATATGACCACAGAAAACATTCTAGCAATAGTGCCCTGCTCTTTTTTTTTAAAGTCCATGTCTTCATATGGTAGATATTCTTCCCTCTTTTCTGGTTCCTCCCAAAACACAGTAAAAAACACTGCAAAAAGCTCTGCACAAAATACTCTGTAATTTACTGCTTCTAAACTCTTTTATTACCTTCTAAACTCTTACAGCCAGTTGTAGTGAGATGCTCCTGTGGCAGGAACTCACAGCCTAACTCCCTTCTAAGGCTCCCACTCAGCTGGTCCTGTGCTGAGGGCTTATAGATTTGCTTTTTCAGTGCAACTTCCTGAGTTTGGAGCAACACTCTTATCTGGCTAAAGGATGCTTTGCTCCTCCTGCCAGAACCCATCTAACACAGGGAGAAAAAATCCAGATGAAAGCCATCAGCCATCATAGCTGGAAGCTGTCTCTCCCTGACTGTTAGCATAGAGTTTACCTGCACAATTGAGGTACTGAGGGAATTAGCAAAGGTCACAAAGCTGACATTACCTTGTGCCTCTCACAGTGGGCCAGTCTCATCTATTAATATCAGCCAAATATTCTTATCAGCCAAAAGAATCCCTTGCTTTCAAGTCTGTCCCTGAAAGCAGGACAGCTTACTGTGTTGTTAGTGCCAGCTGAGGCATGGCCCAGAGTTTAGGAGCAGTTTGACTCTGCCATAGCAGTAAAAATGTGATGTGATGCTGTTACTCAGGCCAAGTGTTAGCATCCTGCTCTCAGCAGTGCAGCTCAGTGATGCCTTCAGACCATCAATGTGCCACATGAGTTCAGCATGTGGGGGCTGCTCTGGGGGCAGCTTCCACATCTACTGAGAAAAATCAGAGTCCTTGAAGATGAAAAGCTTCAGCTGAGAGCAGGATGTCGTTGTGTTCTGTGTACAGACCTCACTGAACTCCCATACTATTCAGTCTCCTCAGATTTCAATTAAAAATAAAGGCTTTTCAGGGCCTATTTTTCATCTCACACACCAGCCCTGAACTTCAACACCTGCTGAAAGGCTGACTTTGGCCCCTCACCATGGCAAGCCCCTTCCAAGGCAGGAGGCACAGCTGGTGAGGGCTCACAGACGTCAGCACATCCGCGCTCCGCAGAGCCGGGCCAGGTCAGGCACCTGCTGTGTGCACACACACTGTGCACAGAATGAGCCTCCTCCTGCAAACACACCTCCTCCTGCTCCCCAGCCACGGCAAAGGATTTAGCTCTCACATGAGAAGCCTCCAGAGGAAGGAGAGGCCTGCAGGAAATGTTTTTCAAGGATCAAGGAGTATTTATCCGGCTCCTAAACACCAGAGAACCTCTCCGAGTTTTCAGTGAAATTCTCTTTCAAAAAAATAAAGCTCAAACCTGGACTGTTTCCCAAAGGTAAAATGGCCTAAAAAAAGCTTCAGCAACAGGAAGAATTTTCACTCTGCATGACAGCTTGACTAATCTTGGCAGGTGCATCTATCAGCTTTTAGCTGCAAACCTAATGGCCCTACAGACAGGCAGGTGGGAAAAGGGCTTTTATCAATGCCTGTGGCTTTGAAGTCAGGTTTCAGATCAGTGGTTGCTGACAAACATTTTGCTTGATGGAGAAAGGTATCATTATTTTTGTATTTCTGACCACAAAAAAAAATAAAAATCCTGGGAGCTTTTTTCTTCATCTTTGTAAAGTCCTCATGAAGCACTGGGCTGTCCCCTAACTCCAGCAGGCTGTCTGTCCTGCATGCTAAAAACCTTTTGCAAGCAAAACAACCCAGTAAAATCAATGCAAGTGCTACCTGAATGAGGATCCAGCCTTGTTGGTGTTAAGCTGAGTGGAAAGACCTTTAGATGATTGATTTCCCAAACCTCTCAGCACTGGAGTATCCTGTTCCTGAATATCCTCTGCTCGGCCAGAAGGCAATTATGTGCAATCTCATCAGTGGTGAATGGGAGGAAATATCTCCCTCATGGTGCAACATGTGATAATGATGCTCACTCAGGGTATGTGCCTTGTCCACTGCTGTTGCTCCAGATGGAGGTTTATGATTTTGTGAGGTGTTCCCCAGCAGTGCCATTGTCTAGCAAATACCTTCCCACCATATATGAGGTCTCTTTGTGTCATCCTTCAAACTGGTTCACCCTGAATTTCACTTTATTCACTCCAGGATCACTTGATATTTAACATTTTGCTTTGATTGTTGACAGTCACCTTACCCTGCAGAGCTGGAGGACAACTTGCAGATATTCCCTGGCAAACAGAAGTGCCAGGGGAATGTCAGTTTCCTTCCTCCGTAAAAATTGCCTTGCAAGGATGGTGGAGAATGAACTGGAAGGTGCAAGGAATCAGCAGCTAGGATCTGTAGTGCTGCTGCAAATGTTCTTTGTTTCTGTCTGTGCATCAAAGGCTGCCTCAGTTCTCCAAAAAATCTTTGTAGTGGTGCCCACTTGAATCCATGTGCTGTTTTTTTGTGTGAGAAAACAGGTACAGACCAAGCCTCCAGAGGGACAGAGGATCACCCAGAGGCTGTTTCACAGCTGGCCCAGGCCATGTGGTTGATGCTGGCTGGATACACATTTCCTGCTCTCTCCATAGGGGCCCTTACTGCCAGAGCTGCAGCCCTGGTTTAATTCCCACCAGTGTTCTAGAGGTCTCTGTCAGGGGTGTTTTCTGCTCCGGCTTGCTGCTCCATTGCAGGAAAGGAGATGTCAGTGATGCTCTGGAGCTGTCTGTCCAGATCAGCCTAGGCTTTGCAGAGCTGCTGAGAAACTCTGAGCTCCTCCTGACCCTTCCCAAGACAATGGATTTTCCCATTCCTACTGGTACATTATTTCCCACTGCAAGAAAGAACCTGACTACTCTCCAAAACTATGAGAGGCTTTTTTAACCCAGCTGGCTGCTAGAGAAGATCCATTCCCAGGAGATTGTTCTGCTGCAAGCAAGGATCATGGGGTGCTTGTCTCTCACTGGGTCAGCAGGAGCCATCCCAAGGTCTCACATATGACACTGAACCCAGCAGATGGTCCCAGGGGTATGGCAGCAGCCAGTGGTGGCTGAAAGACCAGGAGGGGTAAGAGAAGAGGAGAGGCAAAGTTTGGGTTGAAGAGGGTATTTTCTGGGACATGATAGAGAGCAATGACTTTTCAGGAAAATTTTTCCAGTGCCATTGGTTTATTTAGGAGGCCCACACTACCTGACCTCTGGCTTGCTAAAACTCTCTGGAGCTTTTTCCTCATCCTGCAAGGTCTTCTTTGTTGTAACTGGGGTAGCAAAGCTGAGTGCTCATCAGCACATAGGGCTGGCACATCAGAATGGCTTCTGTCTCCACAGAGTGAAATATATACTGCTGTCAATACTAAGCTTCCTTCAAAATCTGAAATTAGTGAATCAGTTTTGAGAGTAGTAAAAACAAAGAAGAAATTCTTGGCTTTATAAAACTCCTCTCTGCCTTCACTGTGAAGGATCTGTGGTTTTTATTTGGATGAGAGGAAAACTTTGCCTTTTCCTTCAGCATGGCAGTCCTGCTTCAAAAGGGTGCAAACAAGAGTAAGAGCAGAAACATCAGCTGCCTCTATCTGCTTCATGTAACTGACCAGGCTCAGAAACGTCCTCATTACCCAGTCCCTGTTCTTTGGAAGTTATACACCATGATTCCAAGGCAACAACTTCTCTCCCTCATGACATTAACAAAGTCTGTATTAATTATTCAGTGTGGTTCAAGATGTTTTAATAATTAAGCATGAAAGGCTAGAAAAAAGGCTAATGCTAGTGGTACTTTTCCCAACAATCAGGATTGCCAAATGGGAGTTCTGTGGAGAGAAGATGATTCCTCTTTTCCTTGGTCAGCAGAAGTTGTCAGAGAAGCTGTACATGGGGCTGGAAACCAGCCACTTCTGCCAAGTGATCCATGCTGCTGCACCCTGCACAGCACTCAGAGAAAGAAATCAAAGTTCCCCTGTTTCTAGTTCCACCCCCTCAGGATGAGTGGGAGCTCAGCACACTCAGGTGAGTGTAGATCAGCATCTCCCTTCCAGACATGCAGTCTGAGCTGGGCTTGTGTGCTTGCAGTTGTGATTTACTGGGCTGAAGGCAGAGTCTGCTTCATGGGTTTTATATGAACATCCATTCCCCAACAGCCTTCTGCAGTCTTGGTGGTGTCGACAGCTTCCTTGTGTCCTCCTGCAGTTTTCTTAGGCCTGCACTTCTCACCCTGTGTCTCCTCTGTTCCTGTGTGTTGCTCTGGAAGTAAAGGAGAGACGCCCAGGCTCAGACCCACGTTTCCATAGGCAGAGAGGATATCTTGCTTGACAAGTTGTTTCCCATTGTCCAGAGTGTGTTTTACTTTACCAACAAGCTGTACATTCGGTAGGCACACTAGAGCTGGGGTGCCTGTGAGCAGCTTTCAATGAACCCTGATTTTGCACCATTAATACTGTTTCTATTGGTAATACATTGGCATGGTTTCCAAAGCATTGTCATGAGAGGAACAAAAGCCAGATAGTTGATATTTACACTCGAGCTGGGCATTCTTTGATGGTCCCAGGGGTATGGCAGCAGCAAGTGGTGGCTTCTCATATTGATATTCTCATCATTGTGGTCCATTTTCCACATAGGACACTAAATAGAGTATGTGCTTGTTCCTTATTTCCTTTTTATTCCTAGACTTGAGCCCCATGGTTAGAGGTGCCTTTGCTATTTTACAAACCTCACACATCACAGCTCGTGTAACCCACCCCTTGTTCTGTCATGCCCATCTCTGGGAAGAGTCTGGCTCCCTCTGTGTCTCTTCCAAGTGAGCTCCTGTGGCAATGTTCCTCACTTGGGGCTCACCAAATGTTGAATTTGCAGGCAACCCCGACTTGGGAGGAGATGAGAATCTTGACTCCATGTTTCAGAAGGCTGATTTATTATTTTATGATATATATTAAAAGAAAAATGATATATTAAACTACACTATAGAAAATACCTTAGATAATGCTATATTTCCTCTAAACTGACACACTGCAAACTATGACCAATCTGACTGTCTAAAATAATAAATGACATTTTAACTCCATTCATTACTGGCACTGTCACAGCTACTTCTGTGCAAAGTTGTGATTATGTTGTGGTGTAAGGAAGCATGTTCCAGCTTGCTGACAGCATTATGTTCTCTGGTAATTATCCTATTTTTCTTATCTCTGTGAGTCATAGAATAAACAGAACAAGTGGTAAGTGAGGATTTTTGGTTAAGACAACGTTAGGTTGCCTTTTTTCAGACCTGCCCTGCTGAGCTATGAAGGATGCACAAACCCTTGGCAGAAATAGCTCTAAATCAATTCTATGAGCAACTGTTTGGTCACTTTTACCTGCTTGTTTTATCCTTTGGTAATCAATGACCTATTTTAGCTTTGATCTGACAGTAAAATCCAGAAATCACTTTCCCCTACATAAAACTATTACTTTGAATTGCAGATTATTTAAAAATGTGAAAGGATATAAAGTAAACCAAGCCACTCAATACTGAAGAAAGAATCCTCTTTCACCCAGCTCATGTATTTAACCTGAAGTAAGTAATTTAAACAAATTCTGAGCATGATACAAAGCAACATATGAATTAAGTTAATTCTATTCTGTGATTTGAAGTTGTCTTAAGCAATCATGCTGAGGCCACAGAAAAGCTGAGGTACCTGAAAGTCAGTGAGAAGTTTCTATGTCTGCAGTACATCTGTGTTTGCCAGGTCTGACTTTATTGAGCTCAGTTTTGCTTCACCAAGGGTCACTTGCTGCTCCAAGTCTGGAAAATTAAAAAGTCTGCCATTAAAGATATATAGCCAGTTGTGTGAGAGTTTATTTGACTGGAAGTGAACATTTAAAGTTCATTTTGAGATCTCTTATTATCATATTATTACAAAACTTTCTAAAAGGACTTCAAATGGTGGTATTTCTGCTGATGGTTCCATCAATGACTACTGCCTGTGTTTAGATCCTATTACAAACACCTCAAAATTCCAAGAAGAAAACCCATCTTAATGACACTGTGCCCTTCATTTATTACTTTTCTGATATATGTGCTCTTTGTATGAACAAACTTATTTCACCAAAATTACCTGGGGGGACATTTCATAATATTTATGTTTTCTGTCATCAGGAGAAAAGATATATAGCAGAAACATCAGTTCTGTCTAACACACACTGCCTCTGAAATGATCCTTCTCTCTGCCAGCACTACACAAATCTTCTTGGAGAGGGATGCACTATTCCTTCATCAATTAAGTGCCAATAACACTACAAGATGCTGTTTGCATTCTTTTCTCTTATTTGGAAAACTGGATTAACTGTGCAAGAGAACTAGTAAGGGAGAGGAGCCTGCTTTAACCACAACTGTTTGTTTCACTTTACTGTCCCTGGGAATTTCAAAGGCTTTATTTAGCATTTTGAGATAGGGAAATAATAAAGGAAGGTTGCAACCAGAATTTTAATTTATAGGAAATTTCATTAGTTTGAAGTTTGTTTTCACTCTAAAACAGAACAAAATGGCACATGAAAATATTTTAGGAAAAGGCTGGATAAGAGCTAAGTAAGGTAAAATATTTTCCTTCACTTTGTCTTCTTTTTCCATTCTTTTCAATATAAACGACAGTCATTTCAAAACACTGAACATTCCCAAACAAAAAATAAATTGAGTCAAGCCATCTCATTGATAGAATTAAATTCTTCATTACATGAATATTCAGACTTGCCTTAAGCATATTTTCAAATGAGAGACTATTACACCAGGGAAAATGATCCACTTTTTCTTTATGAAAAATAGGAACAATAGGATGTGCTGCTGCAGGAAAGCTGTGTGCTAAAGGTCAGTGGAAGAGGCTAGAAATCTTCTCAGCCTTTTTGTTGTCTTTGACTGCTGACTCCTTTTTCCCCCAGGTCTTGTGTACCTGACTGACAGTCAAGCAGGTGCTGTGTGCTGGTAGCCTGGTACAGCATGGCCAACATCCAATGGGGGGAAATTATGGACTGTGGCCAGGCCCAGAAGGGACAAATAGGGAAAACATTCAAGAATTTCATAGAATCATGAAGTACCAGGTTGGAAGGGAGCTCAAGGATCCTCTTGTCCAACCATTCTTGGCAAGAGCACAGTCTAGACAAGATGGCCCAACAGCCAACAGGCTAATGTTGGGGATTCCACCACTTCTCTGGGGAGATTATTCCAGTGCCTGGTTGTTCTCATTGTGAAAAATTTTCCTCTTGTCTCCAACTGGAATTTCCCCAGGAGTACCTTATACCCATTACTCCTTGTATTTTCCATGTGATTCCTTATAAAAAGGGAGTTTCCAATTTCTTTGTAGCCACCCTTTAAATACTGGAACATGGTGACAAGGTCTCCACTAAGCCCTGTTTTCTCCAGGCTGAACACACACAGTTCTCTCAGCCATTTTCAAAGAACAGGTTTCCTGGTCCTTTGGAAATCTTTGTGACCCTTCTGTGGATGCTCTCCAGCCTGTTCACATCTTTTTTGCATAACAAGGACCAAACCTGAACACAGTGTCCCAGGGGCTGAGTGGAGTGGGATAATGATTTCTTTATTTCTTCTGGTGATGTCCCTGTTGATGCAAGCCACAATCCCTTTCCCATTGGCTTTCTTTGCTGCTGAAAGAGATATCAGGGAAAGAAGGATATGGTGATTTTAAAGAAACCCAGTGCATTTACTAGAGGCTGAAAAACTTTCTTTTGCATTTTCCTGTAAAACCTGTCAGTGTGTTAAATATAAACTAGGGTATTGTGCCTCTAAAGTTATAGATTTTGGCTGTGAATTCTGTCTTGTTTGAAACACAATCTGATCAATTGCATAATGTCCTTACAGAAAAAGATTATCAAGGACAAAAAATGAGAATTTCAAAGGTCCTGAGCATTTACTCTTTTCACTGAGTTCTGATAAGAGTAGGGAATGTTCACTGCCTCTCAAACTATGCTTGAAAGTTGTGATTTTCCTAATTTTTTTCATTATGAATATGGCATTAAATTTACATCAACTCAGTATGGCATTTTATAAGCATCACACACTGAAGTGGAACAGAAGGACCTTGAGGAAAATAAAATGAAGATTGCCTAGGGATAGCTTGGAGAAAGAGACCAACCATCATTTCATCTGTTTCAAAATCTTTAGACACAGGCTCAATGTTAACACTGAAAGGGAGTTTTGCATACTGGGAGCAGAGACACAAACAGGCACAAATAGGCACAAAGTGCACAAGGTACAGGAAATTCAATATTGAGCCAGACAAAGGTGGTTTGCAAGGCCATGTATCTTTCTGCCAATACTGCATAGCTGTCCTCTTCAAGGGGTTTATACTTCATCACTGTTCCCAGAATAAGTCACCAAAGTCTAAATAGCCAATTCTTCAGCCGATTTGAGCTACTGTGGTCCTTTGAAGTCTGTAAGGAAACACCAGTTTATAATTGCCATGGGCCTGGCCCAAGGTTTCTAAATAAAAATAGACATTAATTACATATGGAAACAGCCATCAATTACAGATTGCATTGAGAGACAATGGTTATAATCTAATTGTAGTTTTCCACTTTTCATGACCATCCATGACGCCAGCAGATTATTTAATTACAGCTTCTTTTCTCAGCCCAGGATACTTTCTAATTGCTATCTGGAAAACTAGATGAAATTAATTAAGAAATAAGGTGTTAGACCTTAGGTCAAGATGAATAGGCCCAGCTAAGAAAGTATTAAAATACTACTGAATGTTTATCAAAAAATCTGATGAAATCACAGAGGTATCAAGGCAATGAAAGAGCCATTGTTTTCCCAAAGTAAGAAGACTGCCTGAATGGTCTTCCATTTATTTTCAGTCTACCCCTACAGCTCACTTCCTCATTGAAGACCTGAGGGTGTACAGCCAATTTTTAACATGAGTTTTCTTGTTCAGCCTGCTTTTAGTCTATAATTTTGCTAAGGCATCTCTGGCTGCTCAGTAACAGACCCATCCAAAGCCTTAACTAGAAAGATGTTGGTGTTTCACATCAAGAAGCAATAGCCACATTTTTTAATTTGTTTTTTTAATACCCCCTCGCTATTCCAACATTGATGTGATGGTCATCCTACTTAAACTGTAGCACTGTGTCATTCTGGAGCACAAACCTTTCTCTTTTCTCCAGAGAGAGGTTAATGCCAGTTTCCCACCATCCTTGCAAGTACATCCATGTTTTTTATAAAGCATAGCCAAAAACTTTAAAAGCTGCCAGCTGAGTAAAAGCACCACTGAACACTGAAACTAAAGGTTACATTAAAGAAAACATCCCTTCATTCAGTATTTACTAGGAAGAAAATAAGGCCTTTTTAAAGAACCCTTTTGTTCTTTCCCACATACTGAAAGGTTTCTTGCCATTTACAGGCTTCAGAGAACAGACATTTCTGCTTTTGTGACTTCTAGCAGATATTTAACAAGTTCAGTGAAACTAGAGACCATGCTCCATCCTTGACATGCTGGGCAGGTGGGACATTTCCTAACACTGCAGAAAGCTTCCTGGCAAAGATCAAAATGAGCAAAGTGAAAGGTGTGGCAAGTGCTGAAGAACCCATCCACCTCCAAAAGAACTGTCGGAATAAAGTATTTTTCATCTTGACTGGGGGGCCTTTACAAATCCCAAACTGCCTGCTTTGACAATATATTGTCCTTACTCACTACACTCTGTCCATGTGTTTTATCCAAAGTGGAGTGGAGTCCATATGGAAGCAAGAGGCTAATTTTACATTTTGAGGTATTTCTTAATTATATATATATATATTTTTAATGTACCAGCATTGTATGTCTGATTGATTTAAAGAATGCAATAAAATGTTCCTGGTAGAGGAATGTGGTGGGTTGATACTGGCTAGCTGTCAGACTTAGCTGCTATCACTTCTCCTCAACTGAACATGGGCAGAAAATAGGATGATCAAATTTATGGTTTAGGATGGAGACAGGGGGATCACTTACCAGTTACCACAATAGCTCCTCTCTGCTGCTCTGTCCCCTGTGAGAAGTCTGAATTTGTGTTGTCTGCAGTCTTTCAGAACACACCTGCTCCCCCATGGCCCTCTCCACAGGCCACAGGGGTTTCTGCTCTGGTGCCTAATGCACCTGCACACCTCCTGCTTCTTTCACTGCTGTGTTTGCAAGTCTGTTTTCCACTTTTTTTTTTCTTTACCGCTCTCTCTGAGATCTGGTGTTTCGTCCTTTCTTAAATATGTTTTTCCAGAAGTGCCACTAGCCTTGATGGTACACTCAGGTGTGCCCTGAGGTCCCTGAAGCAGTCTGTGTCCAACTTAGGGCAACCACCTTGCTATCAAAGGCTTGCTGCCTACATCAAATACCAGGAGAAAGAGGGGGCACTTTCCTAGCAGCTGCGGGACCCAGACATTACATCTTACTCATCTCTAGAAGCTGGGGAAAAGCCTCAACAGCAGCTCATGGAGCAGCCAGAAGCACTGCCCCAGGCCACCAAACTGATGCTTGCTCATGTCTTCAGCAATTCTGACATGTATTTATTGTGCTAATGCATTTACTCTTCCATAATACCAGTTTGTCATAAATTTGGACAATTACCAATAGAAGCAATAGAGATGTTGCTGGCTGGTTTGAAATAGCAGCAAAATATTGCTGCATTGATCTCACTTCACGTTGGAGAGGAGGACAGGCAGATCATGATTTTCATCTAATTCTGTCTTCCTTCAGCCCAGCCCCCTGGGCATTCAGGGATTCCCAACAGGCGCTCAAGAATAAATAGCAGCATTGGAATCATAGGGATGCACCTGCAAACAATAGAAAATCACCCTTTTCCAGCAAGTGGCTGATGCTGCTGATTACTTCAGCAGGAACTCCAGAGATGGATGAGAAAAAGCTAGCAAAACACAGGACACAGAATTATAGAATTATAGGATACTCTGAGTTGGAAGGAACCCAATGATCAAGTCCAACTCTTGGCCCTGCACAGTACAGCCCCAGGAGTCACACCATGTGCCTCTGACAGCATTGTCCAAACTCTTCTTGAATTCTGTCAGGCTTGGTGCTGTGACCACTTCCCTGGAGAGCCTATTCCAGTGCTCAAACACCCTCTGAGTAAAGAAACTTTTCTTAATATCCAGTCTAAATGTCTTCTGGCACAGCTTCATGCCATTCCCTCTGGTTCCATCACACAGTCACAAAAGAGAAGAGATCAGGGTCTGCCCCTCCTCTTCCCCTCTTGAGGAAACTGTAACTGCAATGAGCTCAGTGACCTCAAATGACATCAGCCACTCCTCATATGGCTGCCCTTCCAGACCCTTCACTATTTCCCTAGCTCTCTAGGGAAACATTTTTTAATAGTTTAATATCTTTCTTACACTGCGTCACCCAAAAGTGCAGGCATTGCTCAAGGTGAGACCACACCAGTGCAGAGCAGAACAGGACAATCATCTCCCTCAACAGGCTGGCAATGCTGTGCTATCAAATACAGGGCATATCTTTTCTTGCTGTCCTTCATGTAAGAGGATTTCCAAACCCTGTGGTGCTCCCAGAAATGTCTTACCCTATGTAAGAGAATTTAGGGGTTCAAAAAGCTATACCTAGACTAAAGCTTTTCATGGTGGCAGAGACCTTGTGGATAAGGATGTTTGTCTTCTCTTAAAAAAAGGCTACCTTCAGGGCAGGGCCATAATGGATCTGACACAGGAAATCTAGTCTGAGCAGATAATTTTTAAAAAAAATTGCTGAATTACTATACTTCACATGCTGCAAAGAGGGAATGAGACAGGAAAAGTTGATTCCTTTTAATTTCTTTTTTTTTTTTGTTCCAATCTTGTTTAGAAAAGCAATTTCCTAGACCCATCAATTCCTGTCTGATTTGACAGACTCCCCCTTCATCACAAGTATTCTAAAATAGCACTGAGCATGAAAAAATTAGAAATCCCATTTTGCAAAACTGAAACACGGATAGACTTCCAAATGGTCTTCCCTGCTCCCTTTCTCCGTTTTCCCTTGTATACATGTCTCAGGGGTATCTTTTGGCACATTAAAATGTCCTGGTTTTACTATTTGATTTGGGCTCTGAGCTTGATTTTTATATGATTGCTGACAGATGCTGCCAGCTTTCTTGATATTCTGCTGTAAAATACCACTGTTCAATCTGAAGCTGATGCCTAGCTAGGAAAATTGCAGTGGCAAGTGCAAGGAACGTGTCCACTATCCTAAGTGATGAATGCAGCAGCAGCAGCACCGTGCTGGGTGCAAGAGTCTCATTTACATCTCAAAAGAATCCTGCCCACCTGAAGACTGCAGGTTTAATTAAAGGCATTTTATCACCCAAAATTCTTCAAGTAACAATTGGCTTTTTTGAGAAAAAAGCTTTAATTGCTGGCTTGTCTCTTACCCTTTGTTAAAGGAGAAATATTTTTGTTCTTTTAATACCTAAGTAGAGGCCACTCATTGTCATGCTCTGATTCACATAACACCAGAGGGAATTGCTGAAGATGGGTTTGTCCTGGTGGTATTGAAAAGGGGGTAGGCTTTCGCTTTCTCCTTTCACAAAACACCTTCTGCAAGTTAAATAGATGCCATAATACAGCTAAAGAATATGCATTCCCATGCAACTACATGGGTTTCATTGCTCATGTCAGACACTGATCCTCAGCCAGTTCTACCCCAGCACACTCACTGGGATCCCATCTAGGCTTCCAGCTCTTTACTTTGTGAAAATATCTTCTATTAGTAACTCTGGATTTTCACCAGGAAAGACACAAACTGACCTCTCAATGCTGTTTTTGCTGTATGCACACTTAAAAACTGTTTCAGTTTTTAAGTGTGCATACAGCTCGACGGACTCCACTCACATCAAAAGCACACATAGACATTTGCAAGAGTGGAAGGACTTGCTCAGTTACTAACCTGGTGTTTGAAGGAATATTTCTTTGGGTAAATTCCACAATTTTCTTGTTGAAGTTGTGTGCAGATTGATGAATGATCAGAGAGATCATAAGAAGTTTAGATAGATTATTTAGTTTATGAAGTTATCCAATCTACCAAAAAATCTGAGTGCTGCGAAACCACTAAATGAGCTCTGACCAATCCCTTGTGATGCTGAAGGCTTCAGCTCTGGGACAGTTAGATCCTTCTCACCTGTCACTTAAAGGAACCTGTGTTACATAAATTGGTTTTTTTTCTCTGACTTATTATATGTGAAAGCAATGTTTAATTACATTAAAAGTTAGGGTTTTTTTTTTTTTCTTTTTGTCTAAGTACTCCTCTGGTAGATGTTGTGATACTGCATTAGGACCATTGTGGAAGACATTGTACTGAAGGAATGAGTGACCTTGGGAAAATTATATTGACTCTACTGAACCTTGAACTTAGAGTTTGAGAAGCCCAGATGTTAGCCAGCATATGTAGATGACATAAGGAATTTTTCCTGGAACATCCAGTGCTGGCCTGTGCTCCACTCTGGTGGGTGTTATGAAAGACACCTGTCAAGAGAAGGTCTTGTTTGTTACAAACAATAAAAGGTCCCATTGTGTGGGAGGAAGGAGGACTGGCTCTGTGGATGTGATCCTTGCAATGTGCCATGGGAAAAAGCAGCCAGGGTCTGTCCTATGCTGCACAAGAGCAGGATCCCTGGGATCCGAAAGGTCATATTTGCTTGTTACCTGTATTCCTTCATGTATTCTACTTAATTAAAGCAGCTATTTTATTGCAGTGTTGTTGGTTGAGCCTTTTTCAGTAATACCCAAAAAGAATCCTGTATCACTGATCACCATCACTCTGATGCACAAGAGATACGTGCAGGTATCCCTCCACAATATCATGCCCCAGATTATTGATACTCCCATCCATCTCAGTTATTCTCATCTTAAAATTTTGCAGAAGTGATGTCATGTTTTGAAGATGAGATCTAAGATGTAGCATTAGGGAGAAGTGCTATCTGCATTTAAGTGATTTCTGCATTTAAGTGATTTTTACAGGAAGAAAGTCTTTGGGGCTGAAAGTATAAACCACCCTGCATCCCCAGGGAAACTGAATCCTGCCTTCCTCTCTGCATCCAGGGTCACAGGCAGCCCCAGCTGCAGAGGCTGCTTGTTATCCTGGGACATTCTCCTCCTTTGCATTCTCCTTCCTTTGCATCTCCTCCTTGTGCTTCCCAAAGGATTGCCTGCCATGAGCCACAGGGTAGTCACCTCACTGCCCTGCCCTGGGCAGCCTCTTCCCCAAATATCACTGGCTTCCTTGAGACTGGTCCATTCCTGGTGGCATATCAGTAAAGTTCTGTGCCTTCAGGCCTGTCAAAGACAAATTATCTTTTCTGAGAGGGTTTTCAAGTAGTCCTTCATAGTAAATCTAGAAATTAGATCTGTGAAGGGCTTTTCATTCTGAAGCAGGTTTTATGTTGCCTACAGTCTGTAACTGCACAGCCTGGTGCTCAACATCCACACTCTTGTTTTGGAATAGACAAAAATGCTACCATAACCTCCTGGCATAATTTTCAGCACTTTCTCTCTTAGTACAATATACACTTTTCCATCCAAAAGATTTTACTCATTATATCCATTGGTTTTAAAACCATATATTAAAATGTATTAAACTATTCATTACTTGTAATAAAGTACAATAGTAATTTTAAATAATTATTGCTCAACAGAGTAATATCTGCTATTATGAACAAAGCAAAGAGATTCCTACTTTTTCCTACCATGTAATACACTCTCTACATTTTAGGGGACTTTCATGACATGTATTAGGTAAGCCAGTGGCCATTATGTTTGCAAGTGTATTTGAGGAGGAAATAAACTGCATATAAATAGCATACCTAATATAAACTAAAAATAAATACCTCTCTGCAGAGACTGACTTCTCTAAATAAGATCTGTGCAATGAAGGTCTTCCATAGATTAAAAAACCTTTATTAAGGTTGTTGTCTCTGGGAATATCTCAAGAGTAGTGAGTTGTGACAATTGAAATGATTCTAGAAAATTATTCTAGACAAAGGAGTGGCTCCAACACGGAACATAAGCTCTCCAAGATTCAGTCATACAGGACCTGGCCTCCATCTTCCTCGAGAAGTCACAGCTGTGGCTGAAGTACCTTGTACTCTCCTTGCTCTGCTCAGCAGGCACAGGTTTGTGACAATGAGAAACCAGGACTTTGAGCGGGGACTCATCTCAGCTACCTCATGAAGAATGTCCATGAGAATGTCTGTAAGACTTAGAAGGCACCTCACTTAGAGTAGTAGAGAGGTATCTCATGACCCCTGAGCTGCTGGGACCCCACATCAGCCTGTCTTCACAAAAGAGGCACCAGTGGTGCCTTAGGATGTTAGCTTTTATATTTTTCAAATCCTGTACTGCATTAGAGTATGATTCTAAACTACATATAGAGTGTTACTTGACTCTCTTCACATTTTGGTCAGACAAAACCATCCCTCTAGGCCTGAAATTCAAGGACACCCAACTGCCTCAGGCTCCAAAAATTATAAACAAAAGTGAATTGGGGATGGGCAAACTGGGGGTGTATGACTTCATTACTGAAGCTGTAATTGGAGGATTAACCCCTCATATGTAAGTGGCCCAAACTTGTATCTGTCTGAAAAACTCATGACCATCATCCATTTTGGGTGTAGCCCCTTGGGGAGGCTTTGTTTGCCCTTAAGGTACCTGAAAGCCCTTCCTTAAATATATCCGCTTTTATTCTTTCCACTTTGGCCTCTGTTTTAGGTAAACCCAAAAATGGCATCAGCAGGCACTATGTTCCACTCCACATTGAAACCCTTCTGGTGCCTTTCCACTTCAGCTGTTGCTTAGCCATTGAGAATCAGATTCATTCCCTTGGGGGTCTGGATCTCCACATCCCCGATGAAGATGAGAGGGTGCCCAAGCTTGGCTCAGTGGGATGCACACTGATGCTCTCATTGAGGCACCTAAAATGACGTCATCAGGGAAGTTTCCTTGAGGATCTAGACCCATATATCAACAGCAAAAAAATGAAAAATGAACACAGGGCACTTCACTAGCCTGGAGAAAACCAAGCACAGCGACTCAGGAAACAGCTGATGCAAGACATAGTAATTGCAGAGCTCACAGCTGAATTGTAGCTTCTTACTGCTGCACTTTTAAAACTATTTCCATCTAGTTCCTCGTTGCACAAAGCCTCTAAGTGTATCACTAGAGACAGGTGAGCTACTTACATATTTCCACATCAGTGGCTGTCACAGTGAAAATGTCCATATTATTAAAGGTTTCACAACTCTTTAACTGTGGGGGGACACGTTCAACATTTTGCAGCATGGCAGATTTCTGTCTTTCAAACTGCTTAAACACTTCTTCTTCAAGCTTTTTACATTAAAGTGAACAAAAGAAGCGCTGCTGGTTCTCTACCATTTAGCACTTCATTGCACAGTCCTGAAGATACGCTATTTAGGGCACAATCCTTCCTTTCAGAATAGAGATATAATGCCAGAAAATCTTTCCAGAAATGCTTAAAATGATTCTTTGAAGGAAGCACTTACTCAAGCCCATTTGTCTTGTGAAATTACTTTTTAATTCTCTATCCCAAGTACAGCTGTAATCCTCATATTTTCAATTCAATTTGTTCTTTAATAGAACTAGTTGGTCAAATTTATATATTTAGAGCAAATTTAAATATCTTATTCTCTCTTCAGAAAGCTGAAGTAAATGTTCCAGTCAAGGGTGACAATTCTGCAAAGGTGAATTGACATAAATTAATTATGTTTTTTCTTTTTTTTTATATGTTAGTTTAACAGATTTTATCATATGGGTATGTTCTAGCACTGAAGTAGTGAAAATGGTTTCCTTGTTCTAAAATCTACACTATTTAAACTAAAAAAAACCCAAAGGCTTTGAAAATTTCAGTTGACAAACTTGCATTCATTTTACAAAAACTAACCTAATTTGTGTCTCAGTATGAGTTCACAGAATTAAAATAAAAATTCCTTCCCAGAAATCTTGGTGCTTCTGCTTTCTTTGTCAAGCAGATCAGCAGCAGCTTTTCTTTAGAGGAGCTGTATCACTTGGCATTGTAATGTTTTGATGGCAAAAGTGCAAAAAATACCTTTTGAAAGATAGAAACCAAAACAATTTCACCTCAATTTAGAAATATTGCCTGCAAAATGAGTAAGCAAAGTCCTCAGCTACTGCAGTGTAAGACAAGAGTCTACTCTGACCTCCCATATTGTGAAACCACTTTTCATAATATAAGAAAAAAACACTTTTAGAAACCTTGCTGAAATAAACTTGCTGCAATTCTCCAAGCAATACTTCTTCCTCCCCAATGGACAAATGAACAACAAAAGCTTCCTCATATTTGTGCTTACTGGATATATCTTCTTTCAGAACAGTTTTTATGGCACAGAGTATAGCAATTACAGAAATACTGAGGGCTCTGTGTATCCTTAAAAAAGGATGTGAAGACATTCAAGTGCAATGGAAAACAAATTGTGAAGATACGCTGCTTCTTGCAAGTGACAGTGTGCAAGTCAATCATGTTAGTCTTCTTCCCACATCTTCAGTACTCCAAGGATCAAAGTTATCTGCAACAGGATTAGTCCAAGCCCCTGGGCATAACACTGACAAAGGGACTGGAGACTTCTAGGATGCTTCACACCCGCTCACCATTAACTACACTGTGGCAGCAGCTCTCTGGCCACAGAGAGCAACAGATGACTTTTCCTGGGGAAGGCTGTGAGAAGATCCGAGAAAAGAATGAGAAACAATTCTTATCTCCACTTTGCTGCACCTGTTGTTGTGCACATGTGGAATGTGCTACAGAAATTTGTTTACCAAAGGGTGATTTCTTAATTAGACACTGGATAGTGTTTAGATGGATTGACCAATTAGGTCAAAGCTGTATCAAATGGTCTGTAAGGGTTACGAGCTTCTTAATAAGTATAGTATAATACAGGATGATATAGTAGAATGAAGTGATTGATCAGACTTCTGCAGTCATGAAGTCAATGCTAATTATTACCTGGCTTGGGGGCCTACTGTGACATTAGACAGCAAAGACAGCACTGCTGTAGAGTGATGATGGTAACCTCCATGGCTATGATATCCTCATGCCCACTGTCAGCACTTTCCACGGTCAGAGCTGCCCTGTACTCCTGGATGCCTCCCTCAGAGCTCCCCTGAGCAGTATCATGAGCCAGAGCTTGCTGTGGGACCCTCAGTGGGTCATGAGGAAAGTGGCAAAACTCCTTGGGCCACCAGTCTCAGAAAGAAGACTTGGTTGAATTCTTATTCTTCATATTTTCAGAAAGACAAACTTCTCCTGTTGGCTCAGAAAATTGGTTGCCAGCCATCCAAAGACAAACACAGCCCAAGGAGATGGGTGGTCACTAACTCTGGCCAACAAGACACCAAGGCCATCTGCCCAAAGAGCAGCTCTGTAGCAAGACAGCAAGATCCTGCAAGGTTTTTGGGAATTCTTTTGGGCAGTGAAACTAGAAAGAGGGAAAACATTCCAGATTTAGAGTGTCTGCCCTGAGCCAGCTGGCAGCAGTGGTTGTGCTGTATGGACACTCATGCTACCCTGTTCTGACCAGGATGGACTCACACCAGAGGAGAAGCAAGTTTCTGTGAGATGCCTTGACTCTAGGTACTTTAATAAAATAAGGTTTATTAGTAATACCTTAGCTGACATCCACTTCTTTTCCTGACACAGATTTTACCAGAGCAATTGCAGTTTTATCTCCACCACATCCCCAACATCCCTCTCTCCAGAGATGGTTCTGGCAGGACTTGTTTTTTAGCTGGTACTTTGACACACTTTCTTCGTATTCTGTCATGGCAATCTTTTCTCCTTCAGCCAGAAACAAGTTGCAAGGCAAATAACATTTTCTCACCTAATGCTGAAATTTCTTGAAAGTAGCTCTAATTGCCCAACTACAGAAGGAGCCAGGGAGCCCAGAAGAAAGGCCAGTTTAGGGAAGAGGTTTTAGTTGTGATGGTTGCTGTGTTTGCTGCACATCCTGACTCCACAAGCAGTCCATTTTCTTGGTTTGGTTCCTAAAACTTTTCTAGGGCCTGCTTCCCTTACCTCCAGTTGTTTTCTGAAGTGCAACCACTGCTCCTGTCAGTGCAGGCCTGCAGTGAAAGGAGTAAACCAAATTAGATCTGAAGACAATTTCTTCCCACAAAGCCACTAGTTCATGTGTTGGTGAGTCATTTTAGGGCCCATCCAGGAATTTTTACTGATGAGGATCTGCTCTCAATCTTGAGAGGGAGACTGATTCAGAATTAGTTTTTTTATGCTCACAGCACTTACAAGGATGAGTTTGGAAATATTTGCCATATTTTGCTTTAAATAGCATGCCATGGGATCATCTGATGCTAGTCCCTAGAAAAATGTATGCCAGTGTTGGCGTCAGGGACTGGGATGGTGCAATGGAAACAAGGAAAATTGGAAGTCCATGCTGCAACCTGCTCTCAGAGGTTAAAACATATTTATTGAAATAGATAGGGCAGGAGATCTTTGTCCTTTTTAATGCCTTTATTAAAAGTCAGCTCAGGTGGGAAGAACCGATGGGTCGCACTCATGCCGCCACTGCTCCCAGGAGTGACACGGAGAAGGAGGAAGAGTGCAGCTTTGTCCACTGGTCTGCAGGCAGAGCTGGGGCTTCCATCCTCACGAGCGCATCAGGAGATTCCAACTTTTTCAGTTTGACATTTGAGGTGCTCTGTCCAGCCAACATCTTTTTAGGTTAGGGTGAGGGGTAAAAAGGGTCTTAGCGGTACTGGATTCTGTTCCTCATGTCTAGACATCACTTTAATCCATCAGTTCTGTGTTGGCTCATTGATTTAGGGGTTTTTGCTAGGTTTGGTGAGGGGTTTCTTCATTTGCATGCCAACCCTGATGTCCCCTCTTCACCATCCCAGTGCCATTCTCCAGGAAGCAGCAGAGTGCCACTCGACAAAAGGGGGATTCCCCAACCATCAACAACAGGTAGTTAACAAAAACGACAGGTGATTACAACACAAACAGTTAGAACTCCACCCTGGCAGCAACTAGCCCAGCCTGTGAACTCTGCAACCCTTTAAAAAAATGGGCAACTTTTCTAGTCATAACATTTAGTATGAAGCTGACAAGTTCTTCTGTTCAAAGAGTACTTCTTGTCCTCTTACTCTCTCCCTCTTGTGACAGTGGCCACATGGGTTTTCGGGATGAAAGGAGAGATGAGGATTTGACTCCATATTTCAGAAGGCTTGATTTATTATTTTATTATATATATATATTACATTATAAACTATACTAAAAAGAAATAGAAGGAAAGTTTTCCTCAGAAGGCTAGCTAAGCTAAGAATAGAAAAGAATGAATAACAAATATCTGTGGCTTCGGACAGAGAGTCCAAGCTATCTGGTCTGTGGTTGGCCATTAATTGTAAACATTCAAAATGGCCCAATCAAAAATCCACCTGATGCATTTCACAGCAGCAGATAACCATTGTTTACATCTTGTTGCTGAAACTTCTCAGCTTCAGCAGGAAAAATCCTAAAGAAAAGGTTTTCACAAAAAGATGTCTGCGACACCCTCTGTTTTTCACAGTGGACAAAGCTTCATTTTCATTTTATAAAGCTACAGAAAGGCAGGAATTTTCTGTGCAAGGGTCTGTCTCTGTCAGCAGCAGGAGATCCCAAGTTCTGGTCTAATGCTGGTAGAACAAAAAGTGTCTTAGGTAAGGTAAAAGATGGCTGTGGTAGGGGCACTTCCCTGGCAGACACACACAGGCAGCTCCTAATGCTCCTAAACCCAGGAGGGGCAGTGGTCCCAGGATCCACTGCCAGGATCTTGCCAATGCTGGGGCCTGTGTTTCCAGCTCAGGACGTGGGCCCTGACCCACAGGAGCAGAGTATGGATGTGTGAAGTTACTTTAGGGGGCTGTAAGGACTGTTCTGA
Source organism: Calcarius lapponicus (assembly GCA_039654755.1). Lineage (NCBI taxonomy): Eukaryota > Metazoa > Chordata > Aves > Passeriformes > Fringillidae > Calcarius > Calcarius lapponicus. The sequence goes on from CM077464.1 coordinate 26,987,851, forward strand.
GCCTCTGAGTGTGGGGCAGGGGGATACATGATCACAGGACAGTGATTCTGCTTTACTGAGGTTTATGTTCAGAGAAGGATGGGGTTTGTGGCCCAGTTTGGGACATGGCATTGGAAAATGAGGCCAAGATTATTAGCTCTTTAGGGCAAAGACTTTTGTCACTTGTTGGCTGTACTTTTTCTTCCAAATCCTTGAGCTTTTATTTTGCCTTCGTGCTATGTTTCAGTAAGAGTAAAGAACAGTAATACGTGGTTCAGTCTAAGGATATATTTTATTCTATTTTATTTATTTTCCCAGTTGATCATCTATTTAACCAGATGAATCATATACAGCTTTCCATAAACCAAAGTAATTTTATCTGCTCTGGAGCAAAACAATGATCCAACAGTTTCTTCTAATGTATCACAACAGGAAGCTGACTAAAATCATAGCTGACTATTACATAGAGGATAGACCTAAAGAAGTGCATAAAGTTGCAAAAGAAGATAATTCACAAGATTCTGTAGATTGGGGAATTATATATATTTTTGAAATATGGTAACTAACATTACATTCTTATTCTATAAGAAAGGGTATATATACCATCCATCTACTGGAAGGGTTTTATTGTACTTGCCAATGTCATAGTTTCAGATGAGAAATCAGCACTTTGGCTGGAAATCTTGCTAAGAAACTTACCTTTTTTTTGTTCTTTTTCTCAATGCACACTGTTGGCAGGCAACAGAAGTTCTTAATGGGATTGGATTTCCTAAATTATTCTTTTTGGAACAACTGTATTTTTATAACCTATTATTCTGGATTCAACATATCTTAGCAGAGAGCATTTGTATTTAATTGAAACCAATTTATAATCTCAAACTCTGAAAATCACCAATTTCAGCAGACGTCCTAACACATTCATTAAAGCTGGAGATCAGCCTTAGTGAACACCTTTATTGTAGCTTTCAAAACTCTTTCTATTACCCCCATAATCACACTTCAATGTGCATGTGAAAATTATAAACAAAGTGGTGCTGGCCTGACTGAAATGACTGTGACCAGACTTGAGGATGCAATGGGATTCAGCAGAGTGTGTCTGGCACATTCCTTGTAGTTAAATCAGTTGCCAGGCAGTGTGTGAATGACTTGCATGCTCATCAGGACACAGACTGATTAAATTTTTCTTTTCAAATTAATAACTTGAAGAATTGTTGTATTCCTTGTGATTTTTTTTCTTTTTTTTTTTCTTTTTTTTTTTTTTTTTTTTTTTTTTGTGGACTAGGCCTGATTTCAGGTGGTTCACCAAGTTCTTACTAGCAGGCTTTT